>JAODAL010061950.1:0-20027 GCA_025379985.1 Phyllomedusa bahiana | reverse complement strand
ATGTTAAAAATTAAAGCTATTGCGTGCAATGTCTACACAAAGTCTTGGTGAACTTTATCCAGTATTTTTTTATAGAGCCTGTCTGTGTTCCCCCACAGGCCCCCCCCCCCGCTCCACCCTGACTTTACAGGGTAGATGCTCCCTTTAAAATTCTCTAGCTAACTACTTTAAAAATTTTCCCAAATCTCTAATCTAACTAAATTGTAAGGATCACAGCTAATAGTAGGGTTTCTCTGTGAAGAAATAGAATAATTTCGCTGACTGTTTGGGGACACACGCAGAGCGCACGTCCTACTGCTATGAGACGTGAGAGACATTGAGGCTGAACAGGAAGGGCTGTTCTATGTAAAACGAGGTCATGTGATTCTTCCAGCCAATCACAACCATACACATCCAGTAATGACGTCGCACACACATCACACCCCTGCTCTATTCTGTAAGCTGATTTGCTGGCCGCCAAATGACAGGAAGCGCCGAAAATGGCGCGATTCTTAATAGATGATGCACAGTTTTTAAACCTAAATTATCGCATGATCTAAAAAATCCGATCACCATAAAAACTGTGCCGATTTCAACTTTGTCGATAATAATCGCTCAACACTAGTAGTGATATGTAGGGTATTATTTGGTTCTTCTATTGTTGCTATTACCATATTTTTCGGACTATAAGGCGCACATAAAAGCCTAAGATTTTCTAGAAATCGAAAGTGCGCCTTTATATGAATCAATCTTTCACTTTCAGTTTTCAGGTCTTTGTTCAGAACGTATTTACAGCTAATTTAGTGACACTGATTTGCAACTGATTTACAATAGTAAATCCGTTCCGAAATCAGTTACAAATCAGTTGCAAATCATTTTGCAAAATAAGTGCCACTGGCGCGTTATTTCGCGCCGGATTTACAACCCATTCTTTACGGGGGTGATTCCGTCGCGAAATAAGCACAATAAGTGCAGGACCATTGTAAATCCGGCCGTATTGCTGCTGCAATCCGCGGCACCCAATACAGCATGAAAAAAATGAAGAATGGCCTAAACGGCTACCTTTAGTCAGAAGCGTCACTACGTGCGGTGATACGTACAAGTCTGTGTGCAGAATATCTGTGTTTCAAACATTGTCTGTGCATTCAATACCGTACTGTAAATTTTTTATACCCACTCCCTTTGAAAAAAAAGGCCCCCTGTTAAGAGACATGCTTATGATGCTGATTTTAAGCTTAAAGCTATAAGTCATGCAGTAGAGCATGGAAATAGAGCAGTTTCCCAGAGAATTCAACATTAATGAATCAATGGTGCGTAAGTGGAGGAAAAAAGAAGATGCCCTGCGCCAGGAAAAGAAGACCAAACTAAGTTTCAGAGGAAACAAAGCAAGGTGGCCACATCGGGAGGACAAACTAGAACAGTGGGTTATTGAACAAGAAAGCGCAGCTAGAAGCGTCTCCACTGTCTCTATTAGACTCAAAGCCACAGCATTAGCACGCACCCCTGGAGATCAAGGACTTTCAAGGTGGTCCTTCATGGTGCTTTCGTTTCATGAAAAGGCGTAATCTCTCCATCCACACCAGAACTACTGTCTGCAGCAGCTGCCAAAGGATTATGAAGAGAAGCTGGCCATTTTCCGCACCTACTGCGAGCCAAGAAAAGTGAAAAGAATACCCAGCCAGAACACATCACAAAACCCTGGATGAGGTCCCCTCACTTTTGATATCCCTGTACAACGTACTGTTGGGGAAAACAGGGGACCAGTACGGCCCTCTATACGTACCACAGGACAAGAGAAGTCCTTTTCACTGTGGTTCTCGCCTGTCAGGCTAATGGCCAGAAACAAACCCACCCAGGGTCATTTTTTAAGAAAAAGACTTTGCCCAAAGAACAGTTTCCAGCGGGTGTCATCATCAAGGCTAACCCAAAGGGCTGGATGGACGAGGAGAAGATGAGTGAGTGGCGAGGGAGGTCTATGTCAAGAGAACGGATGGATTTTTTCACCAATCCCATCCCTATTGGTCTGTGACTCCCTGCGTGCCCATTTGACCCATACTGTCAAAGCCCAAGTGAAGAAAACAAATTCACTGCTTGCTGTCATTCCGGGTGGATTTAACCAAAGGGGCTCCCGCCCCTAGAAAATTGGTGTCAACAGGGCATTTAAGGTTAAATTGCAGCTGCATGGGAGAATTGGATGACAGAAAAGGGGACCACACATTCACCAAAACAGGGAGGCAACGCCGTGCCAGTTATGCCACTATGTGCAAGTGGATCAAGGATGCCTGGGGGAAGGTATCAGCCTCCAGTATCATCCGAGCTTTCAAGGGAAAGGGTGGAATCATCACTGAAGAGCTAAGCAGCAGCAACGAGACTGACTCAGATAATGATGAGGGGGACCCGAGAATGCTTGATGCAGAAATCGTGCACCTGTTTAACTCTGACACGAAGATGAAGAATTTTATGGATTTGTGGGGGATGAATGAAACTGAAAAAGTACTGTAAGTGTATTGTTTTTGTTACAACTTTACAAGTTGAGAGTTATTGTGAAAGTGTTGAATAAAGTTTGGCTTTCGCTCTGAACTTGTTTCATTTAATGCACCGGCCTTATAGTCCGGGGCGCCTTATAGTCCGGCGTGCGCCTTATATATGAACGGCGCTCAATGTTAATGCGCCTTATAGTCCGGTGCGCCTTATAGTCCGAAAAATACAGTAATATTAGTCTTGCTATACTGGTTTGGTCAGTAATATCATGGTGGTCACTATGCACTATTCTGACCCGCAGAATCCAGGTGTCAATTAAACTCCAACAAAAACTAAACACAAAAAAGAAAGGCACAAACAATTGTATTTTTTTCCTGTTCACCCCACAATTTTCTTTTGGGTGGGGAGAGGCCAGAGGGAACAGATACTTTTTTAAATTAATTTTCTTCTATTAGACAATCCCTTTAAATAGAATTTTTCCACAGCATGCTACACCATAGACATCCATCACGCAAAGTAGTGGTCCACGGCTATTGTTTGGGGTTGGGCAGCCCAAGCTTAAGTTTTGTACCCAGGCCCATGAGTCTTTAGCTTCGCCCCTGGTCCAGAACATAATTCAGAAAACATCAGGATTAATACTACTCACAAAAAAGTAAGGGATATTTGGCTTTTGGTTAAAATTTCAGGATGTACAATTTCTTGAACATTTATTTAGTTGAACTTAATGAGACTTATCTCTACAATGCTGTTCACATTTTGACCTCATGAGACCAAGACAACACCTTACAATTAATCAACAGTATCACATCATTTTGAGGCTTCAAGCAGAATGCGCTCAGGCGGAATTGGCCATTGAGCTTAGAGTGTCACACACTGTCATCAGCAACTTGCAACAGAGATCCAGAGAGACTGGAAGAGCCACGGAAAGTCAAAGATGTGGACATCCTTTGACTTCATCGCACACTGATGACCGCTTCATTGTAAACAATGCTCTGCAGAATCAGATGATGAATGCCACATATCTCTAGGCACGTATAAGGTGAGAGGCAAGCAAGTGTCACGTCAGACCATTCATAACCATTCAGCATGTTCTGCAAGCTAGACATCCAGCAAGGGTACCTGACCTGGATGTTGCATAGCGCTCTCCTTAACATCTCCAGCATTGTTGGCAGCCATCATTTCTTCTCAGAGTGAATTGATTTTCATCACTGAACAGCACTGTAGACCAATTGTGCCTCGTGCTCTCTGGCCCATGCAAGACGATAATGCCTGTGCCCGGTGCCGTGGTTAGGTCAACTAGCATGCAGGCCATGCTGATGTAAATGGTTACGAATGGTCTGACATGACACTTGGTTGCCTCTCACCTCCCTTAAACGTGCCTGGAGTCGTGTGGCATTCATTATCCAGTGACGTAACATCATTGTTACAATGAAGCAGTCATCATTGTGTGACATAGCCAAAGGACATCCACTTGTTTGCCTTTATGTGACTCTTCCAGTCTTTCTGTTGCAACTTGCTGATGACACTCTATGACATTTTGAGCTCAGTGGCCACTTCCGTCTGAGGGCATCCTGCTTGAAGTCTACAATGGCAAGATACTGTTGATCAATTGTAAGGTGTTGTCTTGGTCTCATGATGTGAACAGCATAATCGGAAGGATTGTTTAAGTCCCAATTCAAACTGATCCCCTAAATTTATTGGGCGATTAAAAGATCAAACACCTGTTGTAAATTGTGCCATTAAGCTCCTTGTTAAAGATCAGCAAGTTGTGCAAAAAGTACTGAAACACTGAACAGTTGGACATGTGCATTCTGAAGTTAAAAGATGGTCTCATTTAGTTCATCTAAAAAAATGTTCAAGAAATTTTCATCCTGAAATTTCAACCAAAAGCCAAATATCCCTAACTTCTTGTGAGTAGTGTATACAGTATAATAGATGACAAAAGGACAGGATTACCAATTCTGAGTTATAAGAATGCTTCAGATTTATCACAGTGGATTGTACAGCATGATATATTTGGTGGAGCTTTTTTTAACCAATAAATATTTGATTTTCTTTGTACTAATATTCTGTGCCAAAATTTTTGAGTATCTTGTTGCATTTTAAGTCACAGCCATTTTCTCACCAAGATGTGTTCCCTTGTGAGTGAGTCATAAAGTGTCTAATACACATTATAAATATGACAGAATTAATTTTACAACAAATAATTCAATAGGAGTCAGACAGAAAGATTTTGTTTTTAAAACTCAATAGTTGCATAAAAGTTAGGAGAATTTACCTTCTAACTGTAGAATACTGTTACTCACAAAATAAAAAACATAAAGACATTTCCAATTAAAAAGTAAATTCCCTATAGCTAAAACTGCCCAAACAAAGAACTTGAAAAAGTGTAATCTGTGAGCCCCAATTTTCTGTAAAATTTATCATGGCACCTTACTTCTTATACATAATTATTTTTTCTTTTCTAAAGTAGAGTAATATTTACCAAGTTTCTCAACTTACGAAAATGGGAGAGGGCCTATCTACGATTCAGCAATGGCCTATCTTTTACCATATCACAAAGGCACATGTTTGGTTTAAGGAGACATGAGTGTTAGGCCTCGTTCACACGGCTTATACTGCGCGCCGGATTTGCACTGCAGTACGGCTCCAATCTGTCCCAGGAACTACGGTAATCCACAGTTCTCAGAGAGAACTGTGGATTCCGTTGCTCCCCCCCGCTCGGCGAATCCGCCGCGGGGGGAGAAAGTGACATGCACATTATCTACGGTGCCTACGCGCCGTAAATAATGCATTATCTATGGGGCCAGCGGGCAGCTCCCCCGCCGCGCCCCCGCCCCGCCCCTTATTCAAGCCGTATTGCGGGCGGGATCCGTCCCGCAATTACGGCTTGAATAAGCCGTGTGAACACGGCCTTAAGAATCTTTGTAAGTACCTCAACTACATTTTCCCAAAATATTTGGATTGAGACAGAAGCCCTTTATCTTTCTTGGGGAACTTAGATTTTTATTCATTTGTGATCCCTTCAGATTTTTTTCCAAGCAGATCTATGGGGCAAAATGACTCGGGAGTCTATTGAAGCATCTACAAAAAACATACATTGCAAACATATTTGTCTTCCATTTTGTGATGGACAATCACATTAACCCACATTAACCATGAAGTCACATACTGGAAGATCTGGTAGCATCAGACAAGTGAGTGCACCTGGCTGCTTCACCTGCTGCATCTTGAGGATTATGTCTACATGGGCTGCTAGGAAAATGGTTTCCTCGGGTGCCCAGTGTTTCCCGTGAAGTCACATCACACACTTACCAGAAGTAATGCAATAAGCAGTGAATGTCAAGCAATTAATTTACTTACTTAGGAAAGTGACAGGTGGTGACGCACAAAAGAACAAAAAGAAAGTTAACACATCCTCCTTAAGAAGCTCCAACATGGTCAGACTATGATCCCCTCCCTAAAAGGAAGTGTGGCTGCTTTTAAAAAAACCTTATACCAACTGAAAGCCTGTATTAGATTTTGTCCAGGAGAGACTGTCCTAGCTGGAGAGCGTTCTCCAGACTATCCCATGCAGATGACAGGAAACCTGGGGGAGTGGAGAGGTATGTCTATTTTTATCTCATCAGGTTTCCTGAGGGGAGGTCTCTCCAGGGTTGACTTCATATGTGAAGAGGTAAAAATAACATATTCCTCTTTTTTAGATTAGGCAAAAACTACCAATAAAACTGCACTAAGTGAGAAAAAGATATATATTTAAGTCATAAGAAGTGGAAGGATCCCTAGATATTGCGACTCCCACATATTTAAATGTAGAAAGTTAGATACTATACAGTGGGTTGCAAAAGAATTCCTACCGCTTGAACTGTTCCTCATTTTTAAATGTCACAGGCACAAACTTTTAGGTATTTTATTGATATTTTATGAGATAGAGCAGCAAAAATGATGAAGTAATTGTGAAGTGCAATTTGCTGTCCCAAATTTTTGCTAATTAAAAAACTTGAGAATATGGTGTGTATATGTATTCAGCCCTGTGAGTCAACACTTTGTAGGACAACCATCAGCTGCAATGGCAGCTGCAAATCTGTTGGGGTACGTCTCTAGCAGAGTTGTACATCTAGGCTGGAATTTTTCTCTGCAAAATAGCTCTTGCTCAGTCAGACTGGTTGGAGGATGTTGAATAGCAATTTTGAAGTCATGCCACAGATTCTCAATGGGATATAACTTTGGACTTTGACTGGGCCAATTTAACACATAAATATGTTTTGATTTAAACTCTTTCATTGTAGCTTTGGATGTATGTTTAGGGTCGATGTCCTACTGGAAGGTGAATTTACGACACAGTCTCAAGTCTTTTCCAGCCTCTAACAGCTTTTCCTTCAGGATTGCCCTGTATTTAGCTCCATCCATCTTCTCATCAACCCTGAGAAGCTTCCCAGTCTTTGCTGAAGTAAAGCATCCCCCCAGTATGATCCTGACACCACCATGCTTTATGGTGGGGCTGGCATGTTCAGGGTGATATGCAGTGTCGGCTTTCCTCCACACACAACGTTTGGCCACAAAGTTCAATTTTGGCCTCATCTGATCAAAGCACCATTTTCTGCATGTTTGTTGGGTCCCCTACAAGCTATAAATAGATCTTATTATTGCTTAATTTCAAAAAGGGCTTTCTTATTGCCACTTCTCCATAATGGTCAGATTTGTGGAGTAAACAACTTATAGTTGTGCTGTAGACAGATTCTCCCAACTTTATCTCTGAGCTATCTGGTGTGTTCTATGTGTTTTCATAATGCTGTTTGTTCACAAATGTTCTCTAACAAAACTCTGAACAAACAGCTGTATTTAAAATCAGAATAAATTACATACAGAAGTTCTCTAACTACTAATTAGGTGATTTCTAAAGGCAATTGGTCACACTGGATTTTATTTAGAGTTCAGGGGACTAAATACATATGCACGCCACACTTTTACGTTTTTAAATTTGCAACAATTTTGAAAAGTGTGTATCATTCTTGCTACACTTCACAAAAAACTTGTTACTCTATCACATTAAATATAAATAAAGTACATGTAAGTTTGTGGCTGTAACATTAAAAAAAATGAAGAACAGTTAATGGGGTACGAACACTTTTGCAGCCCAATGTATTTATCTAGTTATCTGCACAATGTAATCAATGTAATCAAGCATACAGTATTCTTAGAACAAAGGGTTTGTAGTCTCAGACTTGAAGAAACGCTTTGGTGATATTCCCTGAGACAGCAGACTGATTTATACTGTGTAAGGAAATTCAGGCACCAATAAAAATGAATGCATCTTTACAGCACCAGCCATCTTTTTAATTTACTTTTTCATTACATATTTTATTTTAAATGAAACCTTTACTGTTATTGATCTTGCTCTTCCAATCATTCATGTTTGCATTACTAATGCTCAGCCATCAAATCTGCGGTAATGAGCTTGAATTGCTTTTGTCTAATAAAGGATTGAACAGCAATGTATATAGATATCTCATTAACCTATTCCAGTGTGCTTTACTACATTTATTATTAACACAAATAAATCTCAAATTATACTCATTAAATATATTCTCTAAAAAGAAAATTTCTCTTTTATTTTATAACTAAATAAACTTTCCAACACCTTTCCAAAGCTCTAGATGCAAAGTGTGTGCTCAGTGGTACAAACTCTGGGTGACCTAGCCAACAGGTCCAGTGCATCGTCTTCATTAGTGAACAATTCCACAATATTGGTATATCACAATTATATTTCAAAGTACAGTTTTATTATTGTTGCTTCATGTATTTTTAACCTAAACAATGAGTTGCTCAAAAGACATATAAATAAAAAGAGTGGGTACTCTTCCTATTAAATATTTTTTTGCCTTCAGCACAGAGGTGAGATAAAACACTCCTACTAGACTATGTAGATGAGAGCACATCCCCTAACATTTTAGGGATTTAAGTGAATCTGCAATTACAAGAATGACCTACATTTTTGGAGACATGTCCTGTGGTCTGACAAAACTATAATTGAACTGTTTGACCATAATAACCATCGTTACATTTGAGGGGAAAAGCTTGGAAGAGCTAAGAACACCATCCCAACTCTGAAACACGGGGGTGGCAGCATCATGTTGGGTTATTTTGCTGCAGGCATCATGATTAAAGAAGATTATATGGCAATACTGAAGCAACATCTCAAGGCATCAGCCAGGAAGTTAAAGCTTGGGTCAAAATAAGTCTTTCAAATGGACAATGACCCGAAGCATACCTAACTGGTTTCAAAGTAGCTTAAGGTTCACCAAGTAAATGTTTTGGAGTGGCCATCACAAAGCCCTGATCTCAATCCTATTGAAAATTTATAGGCAAAGCTGAAAAGGCAGGTGCGGGCAAGGCCACTTACAAACTTGGATCAGTTACACCAGTTGTGTCAGGAGGAATGGGCCAAAATCCCTACCAACTATTGTGAGAAACTTGTGGAAGGATATCCAAAATGTTTGACCCAAGTCATACAGTTTAAGGGCAATGCTAACAAATGCTAATGAAATGTATGTCTTTCGACTTTGCAGAAAGTAATAAAAATTATCTCTCTCTCATTATTCTGACACTTGGCAAATATAAATAACTTTGGTAACCCTAATTGACCTAAAACGAGCAATTATTATTCTGATTTAATGTTAGATGGGAATGGTTGGTGACATCAACTTCCTGTTTTGGCACATTAGTATATGGGAGGAGGAAAACTTTTCAAG
Source organism: Phyllomedusa bahiana (assembly GCA_025379985.1). NCBI lineage: Eukaryota > Metazoa > Chordata > Amphibia > Anura > Hylidae > Phyllomedusa > Phyllomedusa bahiana. The sequence continues at coordinate 10,815 of JAODAL010061950.1, read as the reverse complement.
CTGGGTGTTGACCATGGCGGCTATTTTGAAGTCAGCCATTTGGATCCAACTTTATTTTTTCCAATGGGAAGAGGGTCATGTAACACATCAAACCTATTGAGAATTTCACAAGAAAACCAATGGTAACGTAACTTTATTTTTTCATGAGTTATTTACAAATTTCTCTTTGTTTACAGCCATTGACATGTTGCAGAGGTTAACACATGAGGAGCGTAAAATTTTTTTGATGTCTGGTGAACGCAGTACCTGGGTCATTACAGCAGATTTCAATGCAAGACCCCTATGCGACCACCCATCTCCCATGCTACAGTTAGCAAACTGCTTGTCAAATTTCGTGAAACAGGTTCCGTGTTGGATTTGCCAAAATGTGGACACAAAAAAACTGTCACAAATGAAGAAACATCAGTGGCTGTCCTAGCTTCATTCAGCAAGAGCCCACAGCGTAGCACTCGCCGCATGTCACTGGAGAGTGGTATCAGTCGAACATCCCTTCGGCGGATATTAGCTACTCACAAATGGCACCCTTACAAAATCCAGCTGCTGCAGCATCTCAATGAGGATGATCCAGATGGCGCACTGAATTTGCAGAATGGGCAAAACAAAAATTGGAACAGGACCCTCAGTTTACACAGAACATTATGTTCAGTGATGAGGCAAACTTTTTTGTGAATGTTTGACGTTAACAAACAAAACCACCGCTATTAGTCTGAGACTAACCCACAGTGGATAGATCTCTCCAAGACTGTTGGGACACCAGAAATGATGGTATGGTATAGTATATGGGGTACAAAGATAGTGGGTCCATTCTTCATCAATGGAAACCTCAATGCCACTGGATATCTGAAATTGCTACATGATGATGTGTTGCCCTCTTTATGCACTGAAGATGGCACGTTCCCTGAGTTTTTCCAGCAAGATGGTGCACCACCACATTATGGGTGTCAGGTCTGAGCATTCCTACATGAACAGTTTCCTGGAAATTGGATTGGTCGTCTTGGGCCAGTTGAATGGCCACCAAAGTCACCTGATCTGACCCCTTTAGACATTTATCTTTGGGGTCATCTGAAGGCAATTGTCTATGCTGTGAAGATAAGAGATGTGCAGCATCTGAAACAACGGATACTGGAAGCCTGTGCTAGAATTTCTTCTGCGGTGTTGCTATCAGTGTGTCAAGAGTGGGAGAAGAGGGTTGCATTAACAATCCAACACAATGGGCAGCACTTTGAACACATTTTATAAGGGATCATAAACTTTTAAATAACTCATGAAAAAATAAAGGTACGTTAAAACCATTGTTTTTCTTGTGTAATTCTCAATAAATTTGATGTGTTACATGACCGTCTTACCATTGGAAAAATTAAAGTTGGATCCAAAATGGCCGACTTCAAAATGGCCGTCATGATCAACACCCATCTTGAAAAGATCCCCACTCCCATATACTAAGGTGCCACAAAAAGGAAGTTGATATCACCAACCATTCCCATTTTATTTAGGTGTATCCATATAAATCGAAAAATAGAGCTTTCAGCAGCAGAAGTATATAAATCAGTAATAGAGTGCAAGCCCTCAAGACCAGGATCAAGGTCAAAATACGAATACAGAAATTATGCGAAGGCAGCACTTCAAAAAAAATGTGATTTATTGACCCAACAACAGCGATGTTTCAGCCCTAACCAGAGCTTTTTTCAAGCTTTTTATATCCATATAAATGGCCCACCCTGTATATACAGCATCAAATAATGTAATCTATTAACTGAAAAGTTTCTATTTAATTCTTCACCAGCTCAAAGAGCATAGTAAAAACAGCCTAGTATATAGAATAATGTAAAACAGATTGCACTTATCTCCAGGACATAAGGAAATGAAAAGCGATGAGTGAGGGATATATGGCTTAATGCACTTGTCATTTCTTATACAGTATTATGTATGTCATAACAGTTCATTCATGTTTTAATTGTGTTACTATGTTATTTTTTTAAGGTATCACAGAAGTCAAAATATTTACCAAAAGCCTTATTGGTATAATTCTGCAAATTATAGAATACCTTACAGAAACCAGCTGGCAACTGACAGTGGTATAATATAGTGTATAATGGCTATGTCTGAGAACGATATTACATGTAGCATTTCTGTAATGTGTGGAAAAACCCATAGAAATATATATGAAAATGCATGTTTTTTTAAAACATCCGGTCCGATTTTTTATAATGTTTATTGAGCAAACCTGAAAATATTCTATTGATAATTACAAAAATCAAGTGTTTGCAAAAGTTTGCAATACTTATTATATGTTTACAAAATCATGCATTTTAAAAGTGCTACATGTAATAGTAACCTTAAATTTATGTTCTCATAGGGGATTTTTGCCACAAATCCTTGTAGCAGATTTTTGGGGCAGATTTCACCATTTAACAGGACACAGGTTAGCCCCATTCAATAGAGCTAATCTGTTTCCTGTGTTCCAACATAGGCTCCATATAAAAACTGCATGAAATAAGAGATATGTCACCTATTCTGCACAGTCCATTGCAAAATCCATGTTGGAAAAATCCATATTTTATAAGCTATGGTGTAGATTCCCACTCTATGTATTGGGATGCTTCTTCACAAGGATTTCAGTGTGGAAGGCACGCAATGTGTGCTTTCCTCATATCCACTGAGGGGAGGGGTCTTGACATTGGGTTTATATGGTGATTTGTAACTGGTAAGGGGAGAGGGGTGCCAACTACTATACTAATCATGCATTTTTGAACATGAGGTTTCCGCCATCAGGAGACAGCATGTTTTGCTATGTGTAAGTTTAGTAATAGTAACAACAGGGCTTCATATTTCTAACCAGAGATGTCACTACTAGGCTCAGCTGTTTCCATGCAGGCATTATGAGAACATAATCGGCCGAGGTATTCTCCTTTTTCTTTCTACAATGCCTACACACTGCCAGAAAGTTGCCTACATAACACCAAAATCTGGCTGCATCCTATATGTGTGGACATTAGACTGTCCTGGCCATCAGGACTAATAGCATGAACCAATTTATGAACAATTTAGCTGCACAAGTCATCTTCCCATAAGCCCAGCCCTATATAGTAATTCATATTAGACCGGAGATTTCTTCTTTAGAAAAACAGGTAGATTTTCAGTATTATTGCCTTAAGCCACAGTCTTATGTGAAATGAGCAAGCATATAAAAACACATATTTGTGATAAAAACCCTGTCAAACAATGACAAAAAAAGATTACTAGATGACAACAATATGCACAGAGTCTATGCTATGTTATAATTGTATCCACTTACCTGTATGGCTCTAAAGTTTGAAGGGCAAATTGTAAGGCCTCCTCCCATATTTTAAGTTGAATGCAAAGGTCCATAGCAAAGTCAAGAGCCTTGAGCTTATGGATATTCTTATTTGGCAATTGACTGTTGGTGATCAGCTTCTTACATTGGCATAAGGCTTCTTTTAAATCTTTTTTTTTCCGTTGAAGAAAACATTAATTTATATTGTTCCTTTTAACTTCATTAACTCTTATTTTACATGTGGTGCATTGGCACAGTTAATCATCAACAACACATAGTACAACATGGTGCAGGCGACATTCAGAGACAGGTACATCATACAGATAGAATATTTAAATACTCGTTTTGCAGTCAAAAGCTTATTTGTAAATACCTCAGCACTTTCATGTTATCTAGAAAGGTCAAGTGTTCTATGTTGGATATGAGAAGAAGGATGTTTGTGAGATTTTTGATTCTTATCAATAGGATTTCTCTTATTGTATAGTGATATTACAACTACCTACCCCATGGCTATCAGATTAACAGGACCCCCTCCCAGCTATCGGAATGAGCACTTTTGTTGATAGAGACAGCAAAACAGGTGTCATTTACCTGTCGCTGCAGATGGCAAATGACACAAAAGATAAAATTGAATGCTCAGTGTTCCGAGGCTGGATATTTCTTTTATAATCCAAATATATATACATAACTTTGACAGTTATAATGTGCTATTTGTGGTGCAAAAATAAAACCACTAGTATTTAAATTCATATATAAATGTGAAATAAACAAGTGAAATATATAGGGTGAAACAAATATTGGACACGTCACCAATTTTCTAAGTAAATATATTTCTAAAGGTGCTATTGGCATGCAATTCTCACCAGACGTCGGTAACCAATCCACACAGACAAAACAATCAAACCATAGATATCCATATATTAAGATATGTGTAATAATGACAAGTAATACAGGAAAAAAGTATTGAACACATAAAGAAAGAAAGGTGTTAGGCTATGTCTACACAGCACTGGATTTTCGTCGAATTTTCAACAGATTCGGTATGTAAAGTGAGACGAAAATCCGACCGTACCCAGTGCTGTGTAGACCGCAATGAAAAATCTGTGATGTAGCCTACACAGCACGGATTTTCTTCAGTCGGTTTAAAAATTCACTAGATTCCAGTGTATTTTAAAATCCGCTGGAGCTTCCGCAGGATTGCCGCTGGATTCCCGTACATTGAATGTACGGGGCCAATGGCAAATTCGAAAACCGACCATGGTTTTTAGCGCAAATCTGCGCCAAAAATTGCGATCCAGCAATGTTTAAATGTCGTTGGATTTTGGATTGCATTTTAACATATGCTGTGTAGACGTATAGGGCAACATATATGATTTTTGACGCCCAAGAGCCATTTTTTTTATTACATTAGTAGCATAGAATGCGCCCAAATCTATGAACCTGTTCTACCTTTAAAGTGCTCTACCTGTTCCAGCAGTAATTTGCCTGGATTTGCTGATAAAAAGTCATAAATGTGTAGAATCATACAGTTGTAGTGTGACACACCTCCAGCACTGTAAAACCCAGGCGCATTACAAAGTACTGTGGGCACTTTGTAATGCGCTTAATCCTGGAGTGCGCCTGATTAAAAATCTAGCGAATAGTGCTGCGCCAGTTTTTGGGCTGAAAAGATGCCAGACTTTTGCCGCAGCTCCGTACATACGTTTCCCATAGCCTAATAAGCCATGGGAAGTCATGACAATACTACCATTCAGTAAAAAAAATTAATATTAGTTGATTCAATTGATGGCCTTTAAAAAGGTGTCTTATTACCAAGGTGCCACAAAAGAAACATCTTATGATGGGTAAAACCAATCAGATGTCCCAGGGCCTTCACAACCTTATTGTTGCAAAACATACTGATGGCATATGTTACAGATGAATTTCTAAACTACTAAAGGTTACAGTGAGCACTGTTGGCCCCATAATCAAGAAGTGGAGAGAACAACATAAATTGGCCAACAGCAGGAGCTTTCTGCAAGATATAAGACAAAGGAGTAAAAAGAATTATCAGAAGAGTTGTCAAAGATTCAATGACCACATGTGGAGAGCTTCAGAATGACTTTAATCCATAGGTACAATTGTTGCAAAGAAAACCTTGATGGTCTTCACTCAAGCTCAAAACGCAAGACATTGCTGAACAAAAAGTGTTTAACATTTGCTCAATAACATTTAGACAAGCCTGTGAAATACTGGGAGAATATAGGTTGGTCAGATGAGACCAAACTTGACATTTTTGGATGCCATAATACACCTCATGGTTGAAGGCAAAAAGGCACTGCATGTCACCCCAAAAACACCATACCAACAGTAAAGTGTGGACTATTTTTCAGCGTACGGTACTGGCAAACATCATATAATTAAAGGAGAGATGACTGGACAAATGTACTGAGACATTTTTTTTTATCAAAATCTGCTACTATCTACCAGGATGATGATGATGAAACAAGGATGGACATTTCAGCAAGACAATGATCTCAATCACACAACTAAAGAAACACTCATTTGGTTTCAGAGAAAGGAAATACAGCTGCTAGAATGGTCCAGTCAATCACCTTACCTGAATTCAACAAAAAATGTATAGCACTAAAGCTCAGAGTTCATAGAAAAAGCCAACGGATTCTTCAGGATTTGAAGAGCGTTTGTGTGGAAACATGGGTCAAAATCCCACCTAAGCAATGAATGCAATTAGATTCTTAATACAGGAGGTGTCATGAACGGTCATCACCAACAAAGACTTTTGTATAAAGTAGTAAATCCATTTCAGAAAGTGTGTTCAATACTTTTTCCCTGTGTCATTCCTCATTATTATACATAATTTATGGACATCTATGATTTGACTTCTTTGCCTGTGTGAATTGGATGGGTTGTTACCGACAGCTGGTGAGATTTTCATGTCAATATCACCTTTAGAAATTTATATAAATACTGTATATAAATAAATAAATAAATGAATATAACAAAGTACTAGGTAAAATGTTTTAGAGGAATAAAAATAATGCTCATTTACTAAAATATGACTACACCATGCACATTAGATATAATGGTTGGATAGAGAGTGTGAATCCTCTGGACCACCACAAAGGGTGGTATAAGCCATGCCAGGGAGTAAAGTCTAAGTAACCTCCCGGTTTTCACCCAAGTCAGGTTGGGCCTTCTGCGTCGGGAGACTACCAGGTCACTTCCCCTGACATGACTTGCTTACAGTGGCAGCCGAGATGCAGTGAGGTACAGAATCAGCAGGCAAACTCGTGGTTGGGGACGGGTAGACAGGTCAGGGCAGGCGGCAGATAAACGTAGTCAGTGCACAAAGGCAAAGGGTCAGATACATGGCAGATCAGGAACACTTAGAATGCTTTTTCTAAAGGCAAAAGGGCACTATAGATCCGGCAGGAAAGTGCAGGAAGTGATACAAGATATTAGGTCAGAGTCTGGAATTTAGCCAATTACCGCCGCGCTGGCCCTTTAAATTCTACTGCGCCGACACGTATGTGTGCATCGGCTGGCAGAGACACGCAGGAAAGCAGGACCGCAGGGAGGCGAGTACTGGCCAGAAACACAGGCATCAAATACACCCAGCAAGGACACTGCCAAGGGCATGTGGGCGCATCTGCCACCCGTCATCTGGACTGTGGAACCACCCATGACAGTAAACCCCCCCCCCCCCCCTTCCTTGGGACCCCCCTTCTTTCTTGCCTGAAATATCAAAAGAAGGTCCCGGTCACAAATGTGTTAAATAGTCTCCAAAAACATGGGAATCTCTCATGAGAACAAAGAGTGACTTTTGATCACTATATTTACTATTTTGCCATAGGCAAACTTAAAGTCTATCAGTTCTCTATCTATAAAACAAAAATGAAATTTTTTTTATTAAAACACTTAACCTCTATATGCATTTTTTTAAAAAACCTGATTTCTCCCCTCTCAATTTACCCCTTTTCTACTTCTGGGGGAATAGCCCCTTTTCATTATCAAGTCTGGGGGCCCCCCACCATTAACAGGAAAACCTTATATATCAGAAATTTACTAACTCCAAAAAGAGATCCCAGCTCCTACTTGGGCAGATCCCTAATCTAAGGGAAATAAAACATATAAGGTTTCCTTTCTGAACCCCTGCAGCGGGTAACACTTGTAGACAGAGGTGAAAATAAAAATTTTAAAACGTCATGCCTGCCCTCCCCAACTGTTTCCCGCAAAACGGGCTTCATCGGGTGTAAAGGTCCGTCTCATGGGGTCTAAGCTCATTTCCTTTTAATCATTTGGGGTACCCCCTATTTAGGTGCCACTTTTAGCCATCAGAGAAACCCACAAAATCCACTCCCCCTTCCACTCTCCTATGCACACTGATACATGGTGCTGCTGCTCTGCTGTCACCATGCCCCATAAAAAAAACTTTTCTAGGCAATTCACCATCCCATAGCGGGCTTGCCCCTATCTTACCATGCTGCCCGGTACTTATCAAGGGAAAGATTCCCCTGACTGTGATGGCTGCCATCCAATTTCTTTTCATTTTATTGCATTGCGGGGCTCACCAAAAAAGGCAAAGCGAATGGATTTACTTTCCCACAGCACACTCCCGCTTTACCCCCTCCTCCAGCAAATATGCATATTCTTGGGTATACATACTACTCCTTTGTACGTACATATTGTCTTATTTTTCCCCATAAAACCTTTTATATTAATATACATTTTCATTTTAAAAAAGGCGGCCCTTAGTTCCCTCCCACCCCCCCCGCAACTTCACCCCCCACCTTCCCCTTTAAAGATTCTTTTTTTACAGGTCACACCCCAATCTTACTTTACAATGGAGTATGCAAAATGTTGTACATTCGTGCTCTTTTTGATTACATTTGTTTTGCATATTTTGGGATTTAAGTTAGCACAAAATTTACCAGTGAGTAGAAACAAAAAATCTATAATAGATAAATCTATACATAATAGATGGAATCTACCCCGACTGCTCTCATCTAGAACAAAGGTATATTTTATATGATTCATTGCTAACAACCTCTTCATGCACAGAAACAAAATACATACATCCCAATTTGTTAAATAGAAACCGTGGAATCACTATCAATACCTATAACATTACAAAACACAGGGAAAAAATGAGGGCAACGTGGGGCAGAGGGGGGGGGGGGGGAGGAAGGAGAGGGGGGGAGAGAAAAAAAAAAAAAACATATGGATCTCCTATAGTCAATATTCAACCGGCTATATCCCACTGACCATTAAATTTCACATATTTTTTTTTTTTCTTAAAAAAATTATATGGGGGAATCACAAGTTTAAATAAATGCTGAAAATGAAAAGCCTTCATGTGGGCCCTTTTGGGGGTTCAATGATAGTCTGTATATCCACTTGCCCTTCCTGCAAAAAAAATACACCCCATATCGCCCTTTTTTTCCCCCCTAGTTTTTCCAAAATCCCCAAAATTTAGCACCCTTTTTTCACCATTATGTACTTTCCCAAAAAGTGTTCGTAGGGGGTTCACATCTAGTTTTAATAGTACTCAGATGTTTCGAATCTGCGCGAAAATCCTGTAGGTTTTTTTTTAATAGATCTTGGGGGAAAAATACCTAGCCCCCTAAATCACCCTCTGGGTTTTACAGTTAATGAAATTTTCTTTTCTCAAATTTCTCTTTTCAATGGGGTTTAAAAAATTTTTTTTAGTTTTTCAATAAAGGACAGAAGAAATTGCCACAGGGGTATGAGCCACCACCGGAAACGAACCAAGGTTTTTTTTCCATCTCCCCAAAATGCTATGCAAAAATTCAGCCCTAAGATTTTTCCTTCATAAGGACACTAGGATATTAGGAAACACCTAGAGAATACGGATCTGCCCGCAGAAAGTGCCAATGTCTTCTAAATAACCTCTCTTTCAAATTTGGGTCTTTCATGAAAGGTACCTAACAAAGAATTTTAACAGTTTTTTTCCTTTTTCTTTTGTTTACTGATTAATAAATGTCCTCTGCACTGGGTTAAAACCCTATTAAACGCCTTTCCCCAAACTTTTTTTTTGGTAACCCCTTTCCGAAAAAGGCATTTTAAAATTTGGAAAATTCTTTATTGAAAGCCTCTAAAATAGACAAAACCCATGAGCCCCAAGAAATTGGCCTATGGAACCCCTTTTTTGAAAGCTAGAAAAATGTAAAAAACAAAAGGTAGCCGTATTTTTCTGAAAATCTTTGTCTGAATCGCTTGTTTAACCAAAATAATTTGAAAATCCAAAACTTTTTTTTTTATCGATGATTTTCAAAGGGGAATTTCATCCCAAAATTTATCGTTTTAAACCCCCAAAAAAAAAAAATCCAATCTGTGAAATTTCAAAAATGTTCAAAAAAAAATACCATCCTCCCACCAACCAAAAAAAAAATTAGCAAAGCTTGGCGCACAAACGTGCCATGGGTGCTCCCCCTTTTTCTGGTGATAAAAAGGGGCCATCAAACAAGAAATAATTATGTGTAAAGCAAAATCAAAAAACGTAAAACAAAAACATTATGTTCCATAAATTGTGTACCCCTTGTGTTCAAAAAAAACTGATTTCTTTCAGGCCCAAAACATGTCTGATGTTACCGTTTAGGCTTCTACGTCTAAACTTTGCAAGAAGTGAAATTTCCCCTCTTTACAGATGTTTAATTTTTCATACAGTACCTTGTACTATAAGAAAAAAGGAAGCCATGAAAAGGGCATCAGTAACGGTCACATACGTGCTAGGTCCTTGTGTTTTAAAATTATTTTACTGGTACAAACCCCTTTATCCTTTTGGTAATGCTTAAAAGGGAGCAATAGTAGGGTTCACATTTAACATAAAATTTCTTCCTCCAGTAATTAAATTTAAATCCTTTTTAAAATTCCCTTTAAAAACCATTTGGGTTTGGATCTTTTGGAAGCCTCTCATATTTCTGAATCATCAAGTATTCTCTCAACCATTGCTCTAAGTCACTTTTTTTTAAGATGACAATATTACCAAACCCTTGTCCCTGGGGTTTTTTTACTATCTCCCTGTTAAAATTGTAATTTTGCATGCTAATTGTTCCCCCATTTTAAAATTTTAAACCCCCGGGGCGTGTCCTGGCACCGTTAAGTGGCCGCTTAGCTCTAATCTCCCGGACCGCGCGCTAAAACGGGGGGCTACAGCACTTCTGGCTTACAAGAGCTCAAAAGACGGAATCGGGGCCACGGGGGGGGAGCACGAACCCGGGGGAAATTTCGGGGAAGACCGGCGTTTTAAAAGATAAGCTATAGCCCTAGCAAAGATTCCGGCGGGGGAAAAGGGGAAAGCGGGGGCCCCGCGCTGCGGGGGGTGAAGTTCAGCGCGGGGCAGCAAGTAGGGAAAGAACAGAGCCAAACCCCCGTGGCCCCGCAGACGGGACATTGAAAAACTGATCCCGGGACTTAACGGAACCCGGAGGGGGCCACATTGCTTTTAGTCTCCCGCGTAAGGGGGAATGGAAAGGGGCGGGCTGTGGAGGTAGGGGGGG
>JAODAL010061949.1:0-20027 GCA_025379985.1 Phyllomedusa bahiana | reverse complement strand
AGGGGGGTGACGGCGCGCCACAGCAGCATGAGATCAGAAGTGGCAAAATGATATTTGGAGGTGGCAAAAACAAGTGGGGACAGGTGGCACAATGACACAGTGTGGGGTCACGACAGCAGCAGAAGCGGAGGTCAGACAGTGGCCAATGACATTCTGGGGGTGGCAAAAAGTAGTAGGGCCACTGGGGCACAATGACACAGGTGGAGGTGGGGAAAGCGCGCATGAGTCAGGCAGTAGCACTATGACATTCTGGGGTGGCTAAAACGGAGTGGGCCCAAGAGTGACCAGGACACAGTGTGGGGTCAGGGGAGCGCGCATGGGTCAGGCAGTGCCAAAATGAATTTGGGGTGGTTAAAAAAGGAGTAGGCCACGAGTGGCCAATGACACATTTGGGGATAACGGCAGCAGCAGCATGGGTCAGGAGGGGCCCAAAATGCTTTCGGAGGTGGCTAAAAAAGGGGTTGGCCACTAGTGAAACAATGACACTTTGGGGGAGGTCACACAGCAAAAAGCAGCAGAGGTCGGCGTGTCACAAGACATTCGGGGGGTGGCAAAAACGGAGTGGGCCCACAGAGTGGCACAAGAAGAGAGTGGGGGTGACGGGGGCAGGGGGGGGCAACAGCATGAGGTCAATGGCACAAAAACCTGTGGTTTTGCCCGGGCAGCAGCAACGCAGAGAGATAAAAAGTGGCACAATGAGTTTGGAGGTGGTGGCAAACAGTCCCTGGTAAAGAGGGGTTGGTGGGAGTGGAGAAACTGGAAAAGGGAGATTTTTTGGCATCAGGCGGGGGGGCGGCATCAAAATAGTGGCGAGGCAGGTGTTTTTAACCCAGACCTTTCTCCAAAATTTGGGTGAGGTGTCATGGCTGATGTAGTCTGCGCCTAAGGCTTGGTGTGTGGGAAATCCTGGCTGATCCAGCCTGATCATCTTGACAAAGGTCAGTCATTCCCCTTTCCCCTGGACAAGCGGGGTTTCCCTTGGGGTAACGTGGCCCCCGCCCCATGAACACCGCTCTGATGCCCAATATGGTGGGGGGGGACATTTTCCCCTGCAAACCGGCAAGTTGCGGCCATTTCTTTCCCGTTTGGCTGCCCAGTAGTCCAGCGGATCTTCTAACTGGGGGTGACAAGTGTGTCCAAATAGTCCAAAATGTTGGTTCAGGGTGCTCCAGGTCCTGCTGTGCTGGGTCTGGCAATACCTCCTACTAGGCGGGTGAAGGAAGGCCATCAGGACCCGACTTAGGTTTTGTTTATGGAGCTGGTACTGCTCACCCCTACCTTCCCCCCGCACCGCGGAGTATACGTGGCGCTGAGGAACCCTCCCGGGCAGGGCCTGCAGAGGAGGGGATGCCCCACATATGCAGGGGGTAACTGATACGGGGATTTCCCTATAGTTTTTTAATTTGCTTCCCTAAAAGCTGGGAAAAATGCTCCCATTTTGGACCCCGGTAGCGAGGGTCCAATAGGTTGGGATCCCCCAAAATATCCCCCGCTGGATGCTGACTATTCGGCTTCACTAGCAGGAAAAACACAGCTGCGGGCATCTGCACAAAGGATCCGAGGGTCCCCGCCTCCCAACTCCACTTATATACCACTGTGTTTTGGGCATCTGCCTCATTTCCTCATCTCCATCTACCTCCTCCAGCTGCTCCTGCCCCTCCTCTCTTGTCACCTGGGTAGAAAAATCCCCTCATTTCACCAGACAATGCTTCTGCTCCAAAAGTCCTCCTCCTCCAAATTTTAGTCCCCAATGGACTTATGTGGCCGCGAGATGTAGTCGCCAATCTCCAGTCCCCCGCCCAGAAGATTTTTCAGCATCGTTCCAGGACAGGGAAACAGTGGAATGACGTTATTCATCCCGTAGTCCTGGCGACTGACAAAATAACGTGGCCTCCTCGAAGGTCAACAAAAAGGCAGGTGTCACGCATGAGCTGCCACTGGCTGACATCAAAGTTACACAGGGGGGTAAATCCTGTCCGCCTGGATCATTAAAAATCGTTAATGGCCTTTATCTGTTCATACAGTCGGTCCAACATGTGCAGGCTGGGAAATTTCCCAAGGGTGGAAACATGCATATCAGAGTGTGTTGGAGGAGTCCCCTTTTTGCCGCTGCAACTCGAGGGGGGTGTTGCTGGCTTTGTAGGTTTGGATGAAGTGCATGCACAGTTTCCTGGCCATTTTCAGAATCTTCTGAAGATCAGTGAAAGACTTCAGGAACCCTTACACAACCAGATTGAACACGTGCGCCATGCAGGATGCATGGACCATCCCTTCTCGGTGCAGCGCAGACACCATGTTCCTCCATTGTCCGTCACCATGGATTCTGATTAGCATTGGCGTGGAGGAAAGCCACACATCGATTTCTTGCTGCATGACACGGAGCAGTTCCTCCCCTGTGTGACTTTGTTCGCCAGCGAAGCCAGGTGTAGAACTGTGTGACACCGCTGTGCCCTACACATGTGGTATGAGGAGCAGTACTTGTGGAGGCTGAATGGTGGTGGGGAGGAGGAGGAGGCGGACATTGGCGCAGGACCCGCAGTTTGACAACTTTGGGGGGAGAAAGCGGCGTCTCCTGTCCAAGTTGTTGGTGTGCCTGGGCAGGAAGCACATTCACCCAGTGGGCCGAAAAGGACATGTACTGGCCCGGCCCGTAGTTACAGCTCCGACTCCCGCTGCCGTGCACCTTGGGAAACAAACCGATAAGCTAAAGGGACTGGCCCACTTTCTGTTCTACATATTTATTAAGGCTGGTACTGCCTTTTTGGGAAAAGAAATAACGGCTTGGAACTCTCCATCTCGGCTCGGCAAAAAGCCATTAGTTCTCCTGAACGGTGCAGGTCCACCATTTGGAAAGGGAGGGACTGCAAGTACCAACAACTTGGACAGGAGCACGGTCAGCTGCTGCACCTTAGGATGGTTGGACGCATACTGTTGTCTCTTTGCAATCGCCTCGTTGAACGACTGCTGGCGCCAAGAGTAGCGAGGAGCAGGAGCATCTGGAAAGGGAAGATTTATGGCCCAAAAAGAAACAGCTCCTTCTGCGAGGTGGTGGAGCCTTGACTGGCTGCAATGGCTTGCGTGCCACTGGCCGCTGCTGCTGCTGGTTCGGAGGCAGGATGGACCACCACATCTGAGCCACGTTTCTCCCGGGCCACCGGATGGTGACGCTGCATGTGTTGACGCAGGGCCGTGGTGCCAACGTTAGCTCCCTGGCAACGCTTCACTTTCTGCCCACACATTCTACATATACCCATATTCAGCTCCTCCGGTGTCTTAGCAAAGAACTGCCACAATGCCGAGTAGCTGATTTTACCGCCAACGCTCCGTACTGAGTGATTACTGCCGCCGCTGCCTCGCTGAGCCCCTGTGCCGCTGATTTCTTGGACCTGTGAAGCGGGTTTTCTACCCCGTGGCCGCTTGGCTCCCGACCTCACACTGCTGCTACCCTGCTGACTCGCGGCCACACGACCCACTTTCTGGCTGCGCTGCTGCCTGAGCGCAAGCTACGCCTCTTCTCCTGACGATGATGAAGCCTTGCTTCACCCAGCTTCCAAGTGCGGTCGGCTACATCATCATCTATTTCTGTTTCATCGTCACTGCTGTCCTCATCACCAGTCTTGGTATGCCGAGGCTGACCCCTTACAACATGACCTCCCATGCCACTCTCCACATCTATACTTTGCCGCCTACTGCAAGAAGCAGGGGATATTGGGCCCCATTTCTTCGCTGCAAGTAGCTGTGACTGCCCTCCTCAAATTGTTCATCCTCGCTATATAGTGGCGCTGAGCCCAGACCACATAGTAGATCTCTGGCTAAGGGAACCGGATGGGACAGAGGCAGGTTGAGGACAGGTGAGGGCCGCTGACCCGCTCCCGGGCCATGCCAACTAAGGGTTGTGTCTGACGATCCCACCAACTCTTGGCTGGGGTTGTCAGATGTCATCTGGGAGGAAGTGGATGACCTAGTCAACCCAATCAAGAACCATTGGGTTTCTGAAAAACACAGGGCCGCTAGATGACAACGGCAGTTGTGGCCTCACCGAGTGACCCCTGCTGCGACGTCCCCCTGCTGTGCTGCGACCTGTGCCACTGCCACTCGCAGGTGAAGAGCCTGCCACCTCTCTGTCTGACATACTGTTTGTTCTAAAATGTACAGACACTGTTTGATGAAGATATCTGTATATGATAAATACACACCTCGTATTTGACTCCAAATGAACCCACTAAGAAGCTTGGGTAACCCTTGGATATAAATTGCGCTTCACAAATGGGCAGGAAAAATTGACTTTTATGTGCCGTTTAATATTTTACTGAATATAAAAGCACAAACAGGCTTAATTAACCTTCGGATATGAATTATGCTACAGAATTTCTTCTGTGGCGGTGAAAAAGAAAGTTTCTTTTACTGGTCAACTCAGAAAAATAGTTAACCCTTGGTTTAAAATTGCGAAAAAGAATTGGCGCCAAAAACTACGGCTTTGTAGCGTGTTACAAGGGGCGTGTTTTTTCGCTACACAGCAAGAGAAAAACTTGAAATTTAACCTTCGCTTGTAAATTTATGCTACGGGAAAAATGCCCTTTTTTGGGCGGTGAAAAAAGATGCTTTTTTTGTCCCCACAGCAGCAGAAAAACCTTTAAATTAAACCCCCTGGATGTAAATTGGAAAAAAGAATTGAGCGCCAAAAATACCAGCTTTGAGTGTGTTAAAATGGCGTGTTTTTTAGCTACACAGCAAGAGAAAAAACTTGAAAATTAACCTTTCGCTTGTGAATTTATGCTCAGGAAAAATGTCTTTTTGGCGGAAATAAACGTTTTCTTTTAGTCCCACCCAGCAGGACAACCTTAATTAACCCCTGGATGTAAATTGCGAAAAAAGAATTGAGCAGCCAAAAATGAAGGGTATTTGTATTGTAAAAATGCTGTTTCTTTAAAATACAACAGAAAAAGGTTTTAGAAAACCCCTTGGAATTCATGTGCGTGAGCATTTTTCTTTAAAATGTATATGCACTGATGGACACAACGGTTCAGATCCAATACCCCACAAAATCAGAAATAGAAAAATTAAAGAAGCAGTCTGGGAGAAAAAGCTGTGACCCCCCCAAAAATCGCTGTAAAAAATGAGTTTTTAGAAAGAGATATATAGCGCCACGCCCAGCACCTTCCCAACAACAGTGAGACGGATGAGCTCCCCAGCGTCGCCCTCTTCTTATATAGTGCGGTGAGTCACAAAAATCCCGCCGGTCCGATTGGCTTCTCTCTGCTGTGTATGTGGGGCTATGCCTTTCTTCCTCCAAGAGTTCTTTGCCCCATGAAACCCCATGGTTGCAACCATTTTATCAATCAAAAAAAAAGCTTCGTTACGCGAAACCCCCCAAAGTTCGACTTCGTTCCGAACCGAAGTTTTCCTAAAATTTCAAAACAAAAGTCCACTTCGTAGAATAAATTCGCCCATCCCTATTTTTAAAAGGGGGTCCTGTCGCTCCTTTTTTGATTGGGGCGAGATACCCAAAGCCCCGCTAGCCCCAACTAATCAGCTCTTTTTTTTCCCTTTTTACTGTATTTTGGGGACTGCCCCGCCCTGAATTTGATTGGTCCATTTTTCCCCCATAGTTTAATGGTTCACTGTCGCTCGTCTTTGATTGGTGGTTTCTGCCGACAAGAAAGAGTTAAAGAATTTGAAAAATTACTTTTTTTCGGCAATTTTTTAATATCCAAATTTCCGATGTAGCGCCGTTCTTATTTTGGAAAGTGATTTTATTTATGTGTTTTTTAGTAGGTTTCAGCTCTTTTCAGAGAATTTTTACGCCTTTATAAGGCGATTTTTTAATTCATATTCCACACGGACATCTTTAATGATTTCCGCTTTTTTCCCAGCTGTCTCGAATTCAGAATACATGTGAGGCGTAGTCCCGCACTCGCCAAAGGTCCCGCCCCTGTGCCCCACACACTGGCGAGGCGCGGTGAACTTTTCCCCGCATGTATGAGCACACCTCCTCGGATCTTGAATCTTAGGCACAGCCCCACACTGCGCCCATGTCCCCGCACTGCGCCCCACACACTGGTGAGACGCGGCAGACTTTACATGATATGTATGAGCGCACTACCTTGGGCGGCGAATCTTACGTGCAGTCCCGCACTGCGCCTAAGTCCCACACTGCGCCCCACACACTGGCAAGGTGCGGCGGACTTTACATGTATGTATGTATGAGCATGCCCCATCGCCGACATAAATCAGGCGCAAATTTCACCGGAAAACTGGCGAAAAGGTGCGCCTCGACGTGGAGAGCTTCATACATGTCGCCCTAAGGGCGACATGTATGAAGATCGGTGCGTTGGAGCGCCCTTTTTAGAGCGCTCCAACGCGAAAGCTGCGCCTCATGTATGTCGGCACCCGAGGAGGTGCGCTTATACATGCGGTGTAAAGTTCCCTGCACCTCGTCAGTGTGTGAGGCGCAGTGCAGGACTTAGGCGCAGAAGGACTGTGCCTCAATTGTATCTCCGTGGATCGGAAGATTCACCGCCTGAGGGGGTGTGCTTATACATGCGGTGTAAAGTTCCCTGTGCCTCGCCAGTGTGTAAGGCTCAGTGCGGAACTTAGGCGCAGAAGGAATGCGCCTAACATGTATTCCTATTCCAAACAGGCTGGAAATGAGCAAAAAATCATTAAACATGTAATTGAATAGCAAAAGGAGTTGTCTTTGAAATGAATGAATAAATAAAGTGAAAATTTAAAGTTGAATAAAAACATTTCACTGTATGGAAAAAGTTGATCATTTAAAATCCAAGGAAATATATATAAGCTCTCCAAAGAAAGAGAGAATAGCTAATAGCTAAATAACAGGTCTAAAAAAAGGGAGAGAATTGAACTAATTTTACATTCAATAATGCAATGCAGATGTTGTACAGATGTGAATTTATTTTTATATATATATAATTTATAATATATATATATATATATATTTATATATATATATATATATATATTAATATATCTGAATTTTATTCAAAATTTTCCATTTAAACAGAAATACAATAAAAAAAACATATTTCCCCATCCATAAGCTGCACAGAAGTAACGTATAGAGCACACTTCAACTTGTCTAAGGTGCATTACATTGCATGGGGTTGGAAACTTTAGCACATAATGCAAGCAATACAACAGGTTAGCAACATTAAAAGGACAAAGACAGAAACGAAAGGGAAGTGGTAAGGTAGGTCTATTTTTCCCTTCAAAGAAACAAAATGAACATTAGTAGGTTTTCAATGTGATAGGGTCTCAATCCCTATAAGGTAATAATCCCAAGGAGACAAGATCACAGTAAAAGAGTCAACTTTATTATTAAGCAAAGCAGTGAGATATTCCATTCTCCGTATCTCCTTTAAACGGTCAAGCATGTCTTTTCTAGTGGGTGGGATCGTCCTTTTCCAGTGACCAGCGACTAAACATCGGGCCGCTGTAAGTATATGCAGCAACAACTGTTTAGTGGCTGAGTTTAAACTATGAGCAATAAGGTTTAAAAGAAATACCTTCGGGGGCACTTCAAAAAGAGAGGTTTGAAGAGCCTTGAGATCAGAGAGGGGCACTGGAATTGGGAGAGTTTCAAAGTGGTAAACAAGTTTAGGCAAGATTGTCATCTTAATAGAAGCAATCCTCCCAAAACACGACAGGGAGAGACGGTCCCATCGGTGAAGTCATTTCCTAATTTCAGTGAAAAGCGATGGGTAATTATGCTTATATAAGGCTTGGTATGACTTAGTTATATTCACCCCCAAATATTTTAAGGTATCCTCTTTCCAATGATACGGAAAGTTGGATCGTAATTCCTGAAGCTGATCTGGCGCAATATTGACAGGTAAAGCTTCCATCTTAGCGGAATTGATCCGGTATCCAGACAGGGCTCCAAACTCCGCCAAAACCGAATGCAGGTTGGGTAAAGAAACATGAGGCGAGGTCAAGGACAATAAAATATCATCTGCATATAGGGAAATTTTGAAGGAACTATTCTGTATGTCAATCCCCCTTATGTTCGGGTTCAGACGAATGGCTGCAGCTAACGGTTCAATGCTCAATATAAATAACAAAGGGGAAAGGGGGCATCCCTGTCTGGTACCATTTAAAATCTGAAACTTTGAAGAAGAGCCATGTGGGAGGCAAATAGTAGCAGACGGTCGCGAATAGAGACCCCGTAGCGCTGTAATGTACGGACCTCTAATACCAAAGCATCTAAGAACATGGAACATGAATGACCAATCGAGGTGGTCAAACGCCTTCTCGGCATCTAAGCTCAAAAAAAGAGCACTTTGATCTCGGCGATTCACCACCTCAACAAGGTCAATAGTCCGTCTGGTATTATCCGCACCCTGTCTGTTTAAGACAAATCCAGTCTGGTTCTTATGAACCACCTGAGGGAGATACAATGCTAACCGGTTGGCCAAGATTTTTACAAAAATCTTTAGATCTGCATTCAGCAGGGCAATGGGCCTAAAGCTAGTGGGATCAAGACCATCCTTGCCCGGTTTAGGAATCAGAGTAACAAAAGAGTGTAGCATAGTTTCAGGGTAACTCTGCTCCATTCAAAAAGGCATTATACATGGTCCCCATTGTATCAGCCAATTGGGGGTAAAACATCTGGTAATACAAATAGGTAAATCCGTCAGGACCAGGAGCTTTACCCTGAGGGAGGGATCTAATCACTTCTTCAATCTCCTCCGTCGAGATAGGTTCATTAAGAGATTAAATCACTTCAGCAGACAGTGATGGCAATTGGCAAGAGGTCAGAAATTGATCAAAAAGCACTGCTCTCTCCTCAGGATCTGCAGGAAGAGCAGTCGGGAGGGAATATAGGGAAGCAAAGTATTCTCTAAATCTTTGGGCTATAAGATCTGGGTCATGGACAACTCTCCCCCCTGAGTCCCTGATGGTGTGGAGGGTACGAGACTCTGTATCTCCTCTTAGTTGCGAGACCAATAAAGAATGCGCTTTATTTTCTATGTTGTATCGTTGTTTGATGTATAGTAGTAGCTTTTCCGAGTGCTGCAGGGCAAGAGATTTCAGCTCATGCCTAATATTAACAATAGATCACAGAGTTTTCTAAGAAGGGCACCTTGCAAGGCTAGTTTCTAGCGATTTAAGTTTGGCCATAAGCTCCACACGCCGAGCATCAGAATCTTTCTTGATGCGGGAGCTAATAGAAATGCATTGACCCCTAATTACAGCCTTATGGGCTTCCCACAGTAATGCAGATGTAGAGACCAAACCTTCATTATCTACAAAATAGTCTAGAATGGCCTGTCTGATTTTGTCTCGATATTGAGGCTTCTTAATAATGCTTTCATTTATCCTCCAGTGACATCTGCGGACAGAGGTATGATCTGCAGTCAACTTTAGAATTATTGGTGCGTGGTCCGACCATGTAATAGCGCCAATGTCGGCGTTCACCATACGTCTCAGGGTCGGAACATTACCAAAGAAATAATCTATCCGCGAGTGCGAACACTGAGCTGCTGAATAATAAGTAGAAGATCTATCACTAGGATGAGCTATACGCCAGAAGTCAAAGAGAGAGAACTGTCTAATAAGTTTACAGAAGCCTCGAGATAATGCACACTGAGTGGGAGAAGCTGTTACAGGTCTAGCATAACATCGGTCCATCGCTGTGGAAAAAGACATATTAAAGTCACCTCTATAAGCACCATAGCTGGTAAAAGCTTAGCTACTTTATTTAAAACTCTTCTCAAGAACTTGAGCTGAGACTGGTTAGGGACATAGACATTACATAATACTATAGGAGAATTTTGGAAAAAGCCCTGGAGAATAATGAACCTACCCCCCGGATCAATTATAGAGTTGGAGATACGTATAGGGCAAGTAGCTGAAAGCAAAATGGCTACTCCCGCTTTCTTTCGGGTTTGAGAAGCTACATATGCTTGCGGGTATAAGTGTTTAACAAATGAAAAATTGCCATCTTGGTTAAAATGAGTTTCCTGTAGAAAAACGACCTCAACTTTGTGTGTTTTCAATTCTGTAAGTAAGAGACGCCTCTTAATAGGAGAATTAAGACCCTTAACATTAATGGACAATAACTTAGCCATAATAAAAATACCATAAGAAATAAAAGCTAAATACCCGACTAATACAAATGACTATAGGAAGACCCATGTACCAGAAGAGGAACAAATTCTTGAGAAATTTGACACGAAACAAAAGGGAGGGGGAAGACAAATCGACATAACAATTGAAACATAGAACCATCGAGACGGGAAAAATTCCCAGAGACATTACCAAGCTCCCAGGAAAACCCAGGGCCCGGAGAGAGAATCAGAGATAGTGTTTACACTAATCAAACTGACCAGTGATGCAGTGTTGATTGTTGGAAGGCAGGTCAACAGTGACACCTCTCAAAATAGAAAAGACAAAGGAAATAGAGCGGGAACACTAATCTGTTTATCTCTCAAAAATAAAGGGCGGAGCCACATTTCCCACCATGAGTCCCAGTAGGATGGCACTGAAAGATAATATATATATGAGTAAAAAAAATGAAGGAGAAGAAGAGAAGAAAAAATATATATTTTGGGGGGGAATGAGGGTAGGGGGAAAAGGGGAGAGGGAAAGGAGAAAGAGAGAAGAAAAAGAAGAAAAAAAAAGGGGGAGAGGTATCTATCAAGCAGTCATGCATGTCATGAATGTGAAGCTATAAAACGAGAGAGAAAATCCCAACTCGTAAGTCATTTAGCAAAATAAGAAGAAAAAACCTGGCGAGGTAAGTAACAAAGTCAGCCCGGGAACCTGTCGGAGAGAGAGGTGCGAGGGGTCACGTTGCTTCTCCTTTTACATGTCACCTTCTGCCAGACAGGTGGAGGAGCTTGAGCGGAGTCTTCCTATTCCCAATCTGGAATGTCCGGTTGAGGGATCCCCAAGTTCGAGCAGAAGGTAGGTAAGTCTGAGTGGAAATGAAGTTTTGATGTCTGTACTTTCAGCGAGGCCGAGAGTGAGAAAGGGTATCCCCAGCGGTATAAAATTTTCAGTTCCTTCAGGATCTGCAGTAAAGGCTTTAAGCAGCGTCTTTTTTGTAATGTGATCCAGAAGAGATCAGAGTAAAATTGAAGCTCAGCACCGTTGTACCAATAGATTTAAGACTTCTGGCTTTGGCCACTATCTGTTCCTTTAAAGTATAGTCCTGAATGCAGCAAATCACATCGCGAGGCCTACCCCTGACATCTTTTGGTCCGAGGGCCCTGTGCGCTCTGTCCATATTAATTTGATGACTCTTCGCTTCCCCCAATACGGAGTTAAAAATTATGTTTAGAATGACATGTAGGTCTTCTTTTTCTTCTGTTTCAGGAAGCCCTCTAATTCTAATATTGTGGCATCTCCCTCTATTGTCCAAATCTTCCAATCACCTTGTAGTTTCACAGAGAGCCTGGGCATGGGAGTTGACATTGGTTTGTAGTTGAGAGACATATCTTCTGGTGTCATCATGAGCATTTTCCAGGGAGTCAACATGACCCACCATATGTTTCAAATCTTGTCGGATGGAGGCTATTTCAGAATGGCATGCATCTTTGATCTCTGCTACAAGATTTTTAAAGTAATCCTTAGTTGGAATTTGCTGTATGTACTCTCTTAGTTCTGGATCTATTTTAGCGACAGGCACGTCAGAACCTTCAGCCTCCAAGAGAGATTCCTGGGATGGAGACCACTGACTATCTAACATAACCGATGAGCAGGCTCCGGTATCTACTGGATCCGTCCATAACGGTTGTTTTATCACAGACATGTCGGTTATTTTCTGGTGGAATCCATGACCTTTAGCTGATTTGGGTGGCATTGTAGTTGTAGAGAGAAGACTTGCTATATAAACAGAATTTGATGAAGTGTTAAAAGAGAGGATTTAAATAGATTAGCAGAGGAGGGAGGCCCCCTAAGGGGGAAAACCCCAAAATACGGAAATCAAGTTGTGCGGGGTTTAGCAGGTTTTGACAGTGTCCCACCTGGTTTGGTGAACTCGGGAAAAGGTTATCCGGGTATCTAACACCCCAAAAAAACAGGGGAAAGTTTTTGTAAAAGGGCCCCCTCTCTCATTTATTTTTGTAAAACAGTAGGGGGGGGCGGGTTTTTAAAAAATCTGCTGTTTAAAAAATTTGAAAAAAGGCAGATGACTCTAGGAGCAGTTAACAGTTGTCCCCGGGGATCAGTAGCAACACTGTTTTTTCGGGAGGCAAATAAGTGGAAGAGAGTTGAAAAACCGGGTCTGTGATGGGGCCCAGCAAAAAATAGTGTGTGTGTAGGTAGACGGGCAATAGGATGGTGGACCCTGTCCCCAAATTTTTCCCCCAAAGCTGCACTGCAGCCGAAATTTGGCAGGGAAGTAAAAAGGGAGCGTGACGACCCCCAGGGAGCTTGACTGCAGTGTCCCCCAATGTGTAGCAGAGGGAGCGGGCTGGGGGTTTTGACCCAAATCTCAAGGGGGCCCCGGGGGCCCACACGGCTGCCGGAGGGGTTGGGGGAGGAAACCGCGGGAGGCTGCCCCAAATCACAGGTGGGATGGGGCTTGGAAATTTAGGGCCGGTGGATGCAAGCGGGGCTGGGGCCCCGCAGGTTTTGCTCTGGGGGAAAACCGGAGTTTAATGGCTTTGGCGGGGGGGAAACCCAAAACCGGGGCACCGGAGTCAGCTCCGAGCTGAAAGAGGGCAGGAAGGCAGTGGGGGGGGGGGTTCTTAGCTTTTGGGCGGGCCCCGGGGTTTCGGGGATTGTAGCCCCCCACCCTCTTTTCTGGCCCTTCGCGAACGGGCAAATCCCGGTCAGTCACCGTCGGGAGGCCCAGAAAGCAGACAGCCCCCACCAAAACCCTTTTTGGGCCCGTGCGGTATCCGAATGGAGCAAAATGGGGGCTTGGTAAGATGGCAGGGGAAAAAACCCAAACGCGGCGGGGTGAGGGGGAAATTTTCCCTGCCGTAGATTTCGGGTGATAGGCCCTGTTTGGGGTTCTCAGGCAGTTCGCGCCCGGTTTGGTTTTAGCAGGAGCCTCCCCCAAAAAACTTTAGGGTATTTTTGACAGGTTTTGAGCCGATGTGGGCTCACTTAGAGCTGCAGAGCCAGGGGAAAGTACTGAGCTAGGCGGCCATCGATCGGGATCCAGACCATTTCCCCTTCCCGGGTGTGAATTTTTGTCTATTGTTTTAATTAAAAAAGAAAAATGTCTTTGTTCTTCATTCAATTTTTTTTATTTTTGTATGTTTCCCGCAAGAGGCCCGCAAAGCCCCAGGTCTTTGGCTGGGACCTGTGGTTCTCCCCAAAAAGGCTTCTATTTTTCCCTGGGGCTTTTTAGGGGCGTATTTAAATCTGTATTTACATCGGAATTAAACCCGTTTTTCCATAGGAATCCCTTGTAAGCTAATAGTCCTTTATTTTAGCCACATTTGGTGATGTTTTTACGGGCTTTTAAAAACGGATGTAAATACATTTTAGAACGAAGCCCAGGGAGCATAGAAGTTCCCGCCCTTTGGGGAACCCCCAGGTCCCCGCCAGGGCCTTTTGCTGTCTGGTTCTTGTGGACATACTAAATAGAATAAAATGTGAAAGAAGAAAAAAAAAAACATTTTTAAAAAAAAAAAAAAAAAAGTACAAACTGTGTGCAACATTGGGCAACATCCCGGCAAATGTGTTCACTTTGGGCAACATGTGTGATTAACCCGGGATTGGCTTTTTGTGCTGTTACTTTTGTTAAAATTTTCCCCAGGGCTGTGGTAAAACATTTGGTTAAATGGGTTTTTTTTTTAGGGAAGTTAATATTTTATTGGGTATTTTTCATTAATGTGATTGTAAAAAAAAGTTTTTTTTACATTTTTTTTTAAATTTTCCCCGAACTTGTATATGTCTGCTGATTAAGTAATTTTATTTCCCCAAAAGGCAATCCCTTTTTTTTTTTTACCGGGGTATTGTTTCTTTTGAGGGGAAAAAAGTTCCGTAAAATTTCATTGCAAATGCGTTTCCCAATGTGTGGGATGTATTTTTCAATTTTAAATTTCGGAAACAGATTTCGCCTCTTTAAGATAGTCACCATTTTTTTAATTATGGGGGGCGGGATCTCTGACCTCGAAATCCTTCCGGAGTTACATTGCAAAAACATTTCCCACCTTTGTGGAATGTATTTGTTTTTCAATTACGGAAAAGGGTTTCGCCTGGAGAAAAATAAAAACAGTATGAAGAAAAAAAAAGGGTTTCTTAAAATTTAAATGAATTAAAATTTTAAAAAATGAAAATATCAAAATGCTGGGAAAAAATTAAAAACCCTGTATAAAAAACATTTTTTTCAAAACACATTAATGTAATATTTTATATTAAATTTTCACGGCTGCGCCGCGTTCCTGTCCTATGCTGCGGGCCCCTGCTGTCCCCCGTGGCGCTTTCCCGTAGTCGCTGCTTACCCACCTGCGGGCGCTGTGCGGCTTTTCCCTTTTGGCCTTGGCTGCTTCTCCCCTTCTTGGCTGCTGCCCCGTTTCCCCGTTTTCTATAGAGGGCGGCGGCCCCCATCTTCCTTCCCTTTTTTTCCCAAAGTTGCAGCGGGGTTGGGTTTTCCCCTTCTAAACCCCCTTCCCCCCTGTGGGTTTATAAGCCTGTCCTCCCTACCCCTCCCCGCCGGTTCCTTTGTTGTGTTTATGTTGTCTCTTGGTGTGGTCCCGTTTGGGTTTCTTTGCTGGGGGAGGGGGTCTTATTTTTTTTGTTAGTGGTTTTGGGGTGCGGGCCCCTGTCTTGTTTGTGTCCTTTTGGTTCCCCTAGTTTGGGGTTTGTCTCCATGGTCTGTCTGCATCTTTGTTTTGTGGGCTTTCCCCCTTTCCCTGTTTATGCCTTAGCTCCCAGCCCAAAAGCCCCAGTTTATGTTTTTTGCTTGTTCCCCGTTTCCCTGTCTGTGTGGTTTTTTGCCTTGTTTTTGCTGTTCCTGCCCAGGTCGTGCTTGGTCCCCCTTTCCTTTAGTTTAGCTTTTAGTTCCCCTTGTTCTTTATGTGTTCTTGGTGTGTTTTACAATAAAAATGTTTCTGTTTGGAAAGACTTAAAATTGCTGTTTTTCAAAAATTTGTCCCAAACCCAAACTGAATGAGCAAAGAAGAATGGAAAACAAAATCATTTCCCGCCCTAGATATTCAAAGTTTTAAAAAAGGGCAGATTCCCAACTTTTGTTGCAGGTAAAGTTTTTCCTTCACAGTATTAATACCAGGGGCTGAAATCATATGCACACCACACATTTATGTTTTTTAAAAATTTGTTAGAATTTGAAAAAGCATAAACATTTTTATACTTGATAAATTCTTTATACTTTGTGTTGCTCTATCACATAAATTAGCGATAAAATGCATTTAAGCGTGTGTCTATAATGTTTAAAAACGAGAAACAGGAAAAGAGGTGGGAAGACTTTTTCAGTCCACTGTATAATTATAAATCAACCCCATAAAGAGGCATTGGCTGGAGAAACAACAACAACACACACAGACTTAGAAAAGGTAGACAATTCCTAGGAAAATGCAAATAAAACAATATAATGACACATAACAATAATAACGGCTATGCATGAATTTACAGAGGGTGAATTTTAAATGAAAGGAGTCACAGTGAATATTCCTTTATAG
Source organism: Phyllomedusa bahiana (assembly GCA_025379985.1). Classification (NCBI taxonomy): domain Eukaryota; kingdom Metazoa; phylum Chordata; class Amphibia; order Anura; family Hylidae; genus Phyllomedusa; species Phyllomedusa bahiana. The sequence goes on along the minus strand of JAODAL010061949.1, from coordinate 4,404 downwards.
TAATATGCACATCATGCTCCTCCCTTGACTCCTGTCATTTTAAGTCACTTCATACAATATTTTGAAGATGCAACTGTAAGAATCTTAGCAGAAGAACATTTAGTGGTATCCGGAGTGAAACATAATTAGATTGAACCAAATACACAGAAAATATAGATAACAAGTTGTAATATTTTTGAACAAGGCTTCTAGATGTTTAAACCAGTTTAAAGAATTCAAATTATTAAAGATCTCGGCATTGTGGATTCATAAATATCTGAAAATCTAGTTTTAATGTAGTTCCACTTGATGTGAATGCTCCTCCACTGTCTAATAAATGTCAGTAGAGTTATCCATATCATGACAATAGGACAGCCCAATAATTATGCATATTCCTCCTTGGGCTGCTGTGAGATAGCCTAAGATCATCCATGATGGATTGAGCTTCTTGTCTATGTCATGGAAAATATATTAAAATAAGATCCATAAAATTCTACCCACATAGTTCAGCAAACGCCTGCAACTTGGTACGTATAGCTTAACCCCTTAAGCCGAAAGCCTGAAAAGTAGTTAATGACCAGCACATTTTTTTAGTTTTTGTCTCCTTGCGTTTCAACAGTCAAAACTTTTTATTTTTTCAATGACGAAGTTGTATGAGGCCTCATTCTATTCGTTACAAGTTGTATTTTTTGGGATAATAGTTTAAGTTCACTTATAAATTGTACAGGTTATTACGGTCATGTGGATACCTAATGTGTGTATGCACAATTATTTTTTATTAATAATGTATTTTTATTTTATTATTTATTTTATTTCTCTCTACATTTTTTATGGTTTTTACCTTTTTTAAATCCCATGAAGGGAGAACTGTTTTAATTTTTTCTTTTTTTTACACTTAGTAATGTTTTAGCATATTCAAATATGCCAATACATTATAATCTGTGTCAGTTTGACACAGGCAGCGATCAGGGCAGCACAGTCTGCCCTGATCACTGGCTTGTTACACAGACTGCCCTTGGGCTACTCTAGGTCGCCAGAGGTGAGTGTGGAGATGTTCCCCGGGCTCTGTCGGGTCACCGGAGTCCCGATCACCTGACAGAGTAGGGGAAAGCCCTTTGATTATGTAGGGGTCAGTTGCTGTGACAATCAAAGGGTTAAGCACCGGGGTAGTGGAGGTTTCCCCTGCTCCCTAGTGCTTGAGGAGATTGTGCTGCGAACAGGGTTGTGAAATACAGCTCTGTTCTCAGCGATGCTGTGGAGTCGGGGACCACAAACCCCGATGTCTGCAGAGGTCAAAAGGCTTTGCTGCAGACAAACGGCCTGAAATGCCCAATGCACTAAAGTCTAATAACAGCATGACTGGTATGCGCTTATGTGAAAACACAACAATTATTTTTTCCTAGTGACTGTGCTGTTTTCCAATGGTAAAGGAGAAGTCTTCTGTCAATATAGTCTCCTTGTGTCTTGGGAGACATCAAGTTTTAAGGATCACTAACAACCAACCCAGAGACCTAATGAAATGACCTGTGATGCTGATGGCTATCATATCCAAAGCAAAAAGCTGCATGCGGATTTAGTAGGTTTATCTACAGACGTACGTCACTTTAGAACATTTAGAAGATCAACATATCATCACTACAAGAATGGAACCATAGGTCACATAGCAAAGGACCAAGAGTAAAAAAAAGAGAGAAGAGAAGGAAGATAATAAGTAGCGATGAGCGATTACATTGACTATCGTCATTGGGTCGATAGTCGATATCAGCAATTATCAAGGCGATTGCCGATAGTCGATAATAGATTATCACCGATCACCATTAAAGTCTATGGGAGAGGAACAACACCTTCATTCTTACACCCAAGCAGGACTGGAGAAGCTGGAATTAACATCCACAACAGTCAAATGGATACCTGCTACATCTTAGGCAACACACTTAGGTTATAAAAGCCACAGAAAAAATCTCACAGAACATTCACTATCCCTGTCTTGTACCACAGCATGACCCATAAATCTGCATGACCCACAAATTAAAAAGTGCTGGAAAAAGGATTCTTTTAACCACCATTTTATTTGAACTGGACATTGATTATATCTGTCCTGGGTAGTGTTGAGCGATTATTATCGACAAAGTTGAAATCGGCACAGTTTTTATGGTGATCAGATTTTTTAGATCATGCGATAATTTAGGTTAAAATCTGTGCATCATCTATTAAGATCGCGCCTTTTTCGGCGCTTCCTGTCATTTTGGCGGCCAGCAAATCAGATTACAGAATAGAGCAGGGTGAGATGTGTGTGCGACGTCATGACAGGGATGTGTATGGTTGCGATTGGCTGGAAAAATCACATGACCTCGTTTTACATAGAACAGCGTTTCCAGTTCAGCCTCAGTGTCGCTCAGCGTCTCTGATCAGAAAGACGTGCGCTCTGCTTGGTCCAAACAACTCAGCGAAAATATTATATTTCTTCACAGAGAAACCTCTACTATTAGCTGTGATCCTTACAATTTAGTTAGATTAGAGATTGGAAGATTTTTATATAGTAGGTAGAGAATTTTAAAGGAGCATCTACTGCTGTAAAGTCACGGGGGGGAGCGGAGGGGGCCCCCGCAGGCGAACACAGACAAGCTCTATAAAGAATACTGGATAAAGTTCACCAAGACTTAGTGTAGACATTGCAATAGCTTTATTATTAACAGATTTCTATTGAAATATTTCCTGGATATTGGGCAGCCTGAACTTATAGGATACACATCTTTTCTAGTAACTGCAGGTCTCTTTGTTAGGTGCAAAACTCCACTTTTATTATCAGTATTAGAGATGGGCGAATTTCTCAAAAATTCGATTCGGTCACTTCGCCGAATTTTCCGACAAAAATAAATTCGGTCCGAATTACTTCGGCACGAATCGCATTAAAAAGCAGCTATTTCCAGGCTGCACAGAGCCTGCAGGGTGCTGTAGAAACGTTGTGCCATGCTTAAATATGCAGAGGAAGCTTGGTTTGGTCTTCATACAATGTTGTGTTTTAGTATGACACGCACATGACTGCCGCCGCTCTTAGAATCGCTTCACTATAAAATTCCCTGGGCACTTAAGAGGGCAAAACTGACCAAAAAACTCAAGCGGGAATGTAGCCTGATAAAGTCATGCCAGCGAAAGCTGGAAAAAAACAAGCTGAGAGCTCAGGTGGCAACATTAGTGACAGAGTGTGGAGGTGACGGCGGCAGCCACAGTAGCATGAGGTCAGGCAGTGGCACAATGACATTCTGGAGGTGGCAAAACACGAGGAAGCCACAGAGTGGCACAATGACTGAGAGCGGAGGTCACGGCGGCAGCAGTATGAGGTCAGGCAGTGGCACAATGACATTCTGGAGGCGGCAAAACAGTATTAGGCCACAGAGTGGCACAATAATACAGTGTGGAGGTCACGACAGCAGCAGCATGAGATCAGGCAGTGGCACAATGACATTCTGGAGGCGGCAAAACAGTATTAGGCCACAGAGTGGCACAATCACACAGTGTGGAGGTCACGGCGGCAGCAGTATGAGGTCAGGCAGTGGCACAATGACATTCTGGAGGCGGCAAAACAGTATTAGGCCACAGAGTGGCACAATCACACAGTGTGGAGGTCACGCCGGCAGCAGTATGAGATCAGGCAGTGGCACAATGACATTCTGGAGGCGGCAAAACAGTATTAGGCCACAGAGTGGCACAATCACACAGTGTGGAGGTCACGGCGGCAGCAGTATGAGGTCAGGAAGTGGCACAATGACATTCTGGAGGCGGCAAAACAGTATTAGGCCACAGAGTGGCACAATCACACAGTGTGGAGGTCACGGCGGCAGCAGTATGAGATCAGGCAGTGGCACAATGACATTCTGGAGGCGGCAAAACAGTATTAGGCCACAGAGTGGCACAATCACACAGTGTGGAGGTCACGGCGGCAGCAGTATGAGGTCAGGCAGTGGCACAATGACATTCTGGAGGCGGCAAAACAGTATTAGGCCACAGAGTGGCACAATCACACAGTGTGGAGGTCACGACAGCAGCAGCATGAGATCAGGCAGTGGCATAATGACATTCTGGAGGTGGCAAAACAGGAGGAAGCCACAGAATGGCACAATGACTGAGAGCGGAAGTCACGGTGGCAGCAGCATGAGGTCAGGCAGTGGCACAATGACACAGTGTGGAGGGCACGGCAGGAGTCACAGCAGCAGCATGAGGTCAGAGAGTGGCACAATGAGATTCTGGAGGTGGCAAAACAGGAGGAAGCCACAGAGTGGCACAATGACTGAGAGCGGAGGTCCGGCGGCAGCAGCATGAGGTCAGGGAGTGGCACAATGACACAGTGTGGAGACATGGCAGGAGTCACAGCAGCAGCATGAGGTCAGGGAAATGGGACAATGACATTTTGGGGGTGGCAAAACA
>JAODAL010061948.1:0-20028 GCA_025379985.1 Phyllomedusa bahiana | reverse complement strand
CCAAAGGGCCCCCATTTTTCGGAGCTAAATTTTACTGTTTATTTTAAAATGGTGCAATTAAAAATACAACTTGTCAAGAAAATGGATGGCTACATGGAAAAAACAAACAAAACAGGTTTGGCTTTTAGAGGGCGGAGATAAAAAATAAACGGAAAAAAATTACTGCATTCTGAAGACGGAAATAGGCCACATCATAAAAGGGGTTTAAACCTGCCTTTTAATCTGTTTGGGCACTGCAGAACAGCTTTAAAAGGGTTTTTCCACAAAGTAAAATTGCCGCGGAAAGCTTGCAAATCAAATAATACATATTTTCACCATTCATCATTATTAAAAATTCTGTACAATTTTTGTTTTAGCTGCTGCCTTAGTGATCAATAGTGTACAGCTTGTCTGTAAGGTATCCGACCAGTGACGAGAGCTCCTCAGTCCTGGTCGCACATGCTCAGTCATGACCTCTCCTCTCAGGCAGCTGCTGTCAGTCTCTTCCCTGCCTAGTAAATCACACACACACTCACTCATTGCTGAGCTAGTATTCAACCCCAGGTGCTGTGATTTACTCCTGTCTTCTGTCCTCCTTAGTAATTAATCAAACATGACAAATAATTTAAAAGAAACCTCAATCAGGTATGTGTATTCAGAAAAAAATCCAAATGTTTGACTTCTGGAGGGATTTGAGCCTAGAACCCTTATGCTGGAAGACAGAGCTGCAAACCACTCAGCTACATAGTAGCTACTCACAGCTCTTTACATAAGACCTTTCTTTGACTAGAGTGAGTACACTGTGGAGAAAGTCATGGTGATGTCAAGCCTACTGGGTTACATGATATGCAGTTCAAACAAATCCTGCATGCCTTCTTTTGAGCACACTAAGCTGAAGCTGGATAAACCAGGCATGAAATGCCTTCCTGGCAAAACCCTTTTAAGTTTGGAAGAGCAACAGTTTCCACTCTCTGAAAGAGTTGCCTTTGTCTTTCTCGGTGACTCTCCCATCAACCCGTGGCCAGACTCAGACTGGCCTAAGGTGACTAGGGGAAACTGCTGGTGGGCCCAGGGGCTTGATGGGCCCCTAGACATAGTGGAACCCTAAGCATGACAGTTTACTTGCCAGTAGGACCTAATTCAGGTCCCAAACAAGATATTTTGGTGCCCAAGGCAAATAAAGCAAATGCCCCACTCCCCTTATGGAAGGTTCAGTTGTCTTACCCGGAAATAACACATGTGACTATGCTCCCCTAGCCAGGCTTTTCAGAGATGGCAGAAGAAGCAGGGGGATGTATATTTAGGGGAGCTGACAGCACTGTTATTAATTTTTTATATCCCCGACTTCCAAGAGCCATAATGGAGATGATTTTTTTTCACAACAAGTTGTATTCTTTAAAGGTACCTTTTCCTGCCATATGAAATGCTGGTAAAACTCCCAAAAATACTTGTAGGGTAGTATGGGAAAAAACACACAATAGTACCATTTTTGGATGTCATTTGTTTGAAGTTTACTGTGCTGTATAAGTGACATGTTATATTTAGTTGACAGGTCACTTCGATTCCGGCAATATCAAATTTATATCGTTTTCTTTATGTCAATTTTAAATGGGAATTTTTGCTTTAATAATTTTTCATACTTTTTCTTAATTTTTGTTTTGTCCCTTAAGAGTACTTGACCACTAGGGGACGCAATTGCTTCTACAACATTTTGCAATACTAACATACTTCAGAATAGCACATATTTATGGCAGTAATATGGCAGGACTAGAGGCATTTATTAGCTTGCCCTATGGGGAATCTGATCGGGAGGCAGGAGGAGGTGCACCCCTCCAGCAAAACTGCCTGGATGCTGCAGATGGATTGACTGCAGCATCTAAGCAATTTAAAAGGCCAGTATTAGAGTAACCTCTGGTCCCAGTCGCTGAAGAAATGTAATACAGTAACACAGTAGATTGAAAGGTTGAAAAAAGACACAGGTCCATTGAGTCCAACCTTTAATCCTACAATGCTGATGCAGAGGAAGGCAAAAACCCCTATGAGGCAGATGCCAATTGTCCTATACAAGAAGGAAGATTCCATCCTGACTCCAAACATGGCAATCAGAATAACTCACTGGATCAACGTCCTATCTCTAGAATCTAGTAACCATAACCTGTGATATTATATATTTCAAGAAAGGCATCTAAACCCCTCTTGAACTTGGTCAGAGAATCCACCATCACACCTTCTTGTGGCAGCGAGTTCCACAGTCTCATCACTCTAACAGTAAAGAATCCCTGTCTTTTTTCCTCGAGATCTAAAGATGCCTCCTTGTTGATGTTCCAGGCATCGGTGTAAAAAGATCATGCAAGAGAGCTGTAATCTGTCCTTTCACATATTTATACATAATTAAATTGTCCCTAAACCGTCTATTTTCCCCAAGTTTGATAGTCTGGTATGGCAAACCCCCCATTCTCTTAACCAACTAGCTTAGCTGTGTCCTCCTTATACACCAGTGCCCAAAACTGTATACGACATGCCATATGTGGCCTCACCAGTGATTTCTATAGAGGCAAATTTACATTCATGTCTTGAGCATATAAGCCCCTTTTAATGCCACCCAGGATATCAGCTTTTTTGGCAGCAGCTGCCTGGCATTGGTCAATAGATTTAAGACTACTTTCTGGCAATATCCCCAAGTCTTTTTCAGCCATAGTTTTACCCAGTATCATACTATTTATTACATAATTGTACTTTTTGTTTCCTTGGCCCAAGTGCATGACCTTATATCATACTTGCCAACTTTTGAAAGTGGGAGATTCGAAGGGGCGGCGCTATGCGCGCTGTTAAGAAATGTGCATGGCCACGCCCATCTTGTTGGTGAGTCATGCCCCTTCGTAAAGCCACACCCACTCCACCTAACTGCATAACAGCTCTGGAAGAAAGCCAAGTTGTTGCCTCCACTAGCCAGGTAGATGCCCCCTGTAACCAGGTAGTAGCCCCCTTTATCCAGGTAGTGCCCCTTATAGCCAGGTAGTGGCCTCTTGTATCCAGGTAGTGGCTCCTTGTAGCCAGGTAGTAGCCCCCTATAGCCTGGTAGCAGCCCCATATAGCCAGGTATTGCCCCCATGTAGTCAGGTAGTGCCCCCCTTTTAGCCAGGTATATGCCCCTTATAGTCATGTAGTGCCCCCTTGTAGCTAGGTATATGCCCCTTACAGCCAGGTAGTGCCCCCTTGTAGCCAGGTAGATTCCCCTTCTAGCCAGGTAGTGCCCCCTATAGCTAAAAAAAAAATAAAAAAATAAAAACTACTTACCTCACCAGGTTCCCTGCAGTGGCTGCCGACCGAGGAGATCCAGCATCGCATCGGGTGTGAGTACAGCCGTGCGTCACACCCCCTGCAACACTGAGGTATATGTACATCGCTCGCCGAACGCTGTACAAACAGGGGAGAAGGCAGGAGGGGAACGATCCTTCCTGCCTCCTCCTTGTACTAGCAGCAGCATGGAGCATGCAGCTGCTCACTGACTCAAAGAGTCAGTGAGAATCACCGGACGGGCCGCCACAGCGTCCCCTCTGGTAAGCGGTGCCCGCCTCCCCCCCGCCTGTAGGAACGGCCCAGGTTGCGCCAGAGCAGCCTCCTGGTGCTACTTCGGCGCCGCGGTCATTTAAAGAACGCAATTCTGCTCTGTAAACCATCTTTCAAGGTCATTAATAAATATATTGAAAAGAAGAGGATCCAACACGGACCCTTCCACATCCTTCCAGACATCATGATGTACGGTTCAATGAAATGTGAGGACGGAGTTAAACTTGCACCCCCTTCTTATCTGACATGAGGTGGGGTCCTGCCGACCGCCGCCTGCTCTTTCTCCCCCATGTTCTAGTCTGTGCTAGTTTGTATAGATGAAGCCAATAGTAGAGTGTGTGTGGTCACATGACTGGTTTCAGCCAATAGTAATGCATCTCTCTACCTCACTGAATCCCTCCCTTCTTCCTTACTGCCCTACATTCAGCTCTGTTATTGTATGCTGCCGCCTCTGACTGAACTTTGTGCCACCATTACCCTGGTTTCTACTTCCTTCATCTCTACACTAAACCCCACAATAGCTACACTGTCTACAATCCAGAGTGTCACTTTCATCCTCCAACAGAAATCTCCCCTCATAAAACGTCCTGAGGTAAAATGTGGATCATTTTTGTACATCAAGGGAATTTCTGACCTGTAAGGGGCCGTTCACACGGCTTATTTTGCCGCAGATTGGCGCCATACTGCGCGCCGGATTTGCGCTGCAGTACGGCGCCAATCCGTTGCAGTAATTACGGTAATCCACAGTTCTCATAGAGAACAGTGGATTCCATCGCTCCTACACGCTCGGCGAATCCGCCGCGGGGGGGGAGAAAGTGACATGCACATTATCCAGGCGCAATACGCGCCGTGGATAGTGGAAGTCTATGGGGCGGCGGGCCGCGCCCCCGCCCCTTATTCAAGCCGGAATTACGAGCGCAATCCGGCTCGCAATTCCGGCTTGAATAAGCCGTGTGAACCGGGGCTAAGGCTATGTTCACACGGCAATAATTGTGGGACATATTTCACCCACAACTACGCCGTGTGCTCAGGAGCGGGGGAGGGGCCTCATAGACATTCATTATTCACGTTTAACGGGACATGTCACTTATCTCCCCGCTCACACAAGACGTAAACCATAGTTCTCTATGAGAACTGTGGATTACCGTAATGACTGGGACGTATCTTGTCCCGTATTTAGCGCAGTACGGTGCGAAATACGGGACGAAATACTTCCCACTTTAAGCCGTGTGAACATAGCCTAAGGGGATCTTCACACAGCGTTTGTCAATACATTTTTCAATCCGAAAAACACTGAAAAACGCCACGTAAAACCTATCCAAACACGTACCCAAAGTGTGCTGCGTGTTAGGATATGTTTGCTGTGCAGCAGAAACGCACCCTATAGTTTTAAATAGGGAGTCGGAATGCGTAAAACAGATGAAGAATTACATGTCAAGTCTTGGATCGGATCCGTTAAGCGCATCCGAAAGATGCATGTAAAACATGTATTGTCTGAACAACGATGCATTGTTTTACATTGAAATCCATGTAAATCACACTGAGCATTATTAGATAAACGGACCCAAATACGTATCTAAAAAATACTGTATGAACATCCCCTAAGGCAGTGATTTTCAACCTTTTTTGAGCCGCGGCACACTTTTTACACTTAAAAAATCCCGGGGCACACCACCAACAAAAATGGCACAAAATGACTCTAAAACAGTACATATTATACATATAGTTAATAATATCGATTCTAGCCAGAGATGCCCACCCCTGTAGCCAATGTGCCTCCATTGTAGCCAGTGTTGCCCCCCCTGTAGCCAGTGATCCCCCCTTGCAGCCAGTGATGCCCCTCTTGTAGCCAGTGATGCCCCCTTGTAGCCAGTGATGCCCCCCTTGTAGCCAGTGTGCCCCCATTGTGGCCAGTGTGCCCCTTGTAGCCAGTGTTGCCCCATTGTTACCAGTGTGCCCCCCTTGGAGCCAGTGTGCCCCCTTGTAGCCAGTGTGTGTCCCCATTGTAGCCTGTGTGTCCCCATTGTAGCCAGTGTGCCCCTCTTGTAGCCAGGATGCCCTCTTGTAGCCAGTGTGCCCCTCTTGTAGCCGTGTGCCCCCTTTGTAGCCTGTGTGCCCCCTCTTGTAGCCAGTGTGCCCCCTCTTGTAGCCAGTGGTGCCCCCATTGTAGCCAGTGTTCCCCCCTTGTAGCCAGTGATGCCCCTGTAAGTAATTCTAAAATAACAAAATAGTACTCACCTGGGTCCGCGCGTCCCGGTCCGGAGCTGCTGAGCGGTGGGAGCTGCTGAGCGGTGTAAGCGGTGTGACGTCATCACGCTGCTTACCCTGCACGCAGCTCCCAGAGATCTCCTCGGCGGCAGAGCTGCCAGCCGAGGAGATCGAGCGTCACAGGGGGCGCGGTGAGAGCTGTGCGCCCCCTGTGACGCTGATACAGGGGAGGAGTCAGGACGGGAACGATCCGTCCCGCCTCCTCCCTGCAGCTGCTGGCTCTGCGCGGCTGTTATAAAACAGTCGCGCAGAGTCAGGGGCGCTCCTCCGGGCGGGCAGGGCGGCCGCGGCGCCCCCCTCGGGTGAGCGGAGCCTCGGCGCCCCGGGCGACCGCACGCCCTGCCCGCCCCTAGGAACGGCCCTGAACAAAACACAGGGCGCACCATAGTTTGGGGAACTTTCCCCGCGGCACACCCGACCATGCTAGTGTGCCGCGGCACACTGGTTGAAAATCACTGCCCTTAAGGAGCTGTTCACACGGTGCTTTTGGATCCGGTTTGGAACCAAAAAACGCAGCTGTGATCGGATCCTATACGGAACCAACACGCAACACGCGTAACATGCAGCAGCGTGTTTGGATGCGTGTTAGATGAAGCAGGATTGCAGCCTATAGTTTTAAATAGGACTTAAATTAGTTTTAATTTGTACATGTAATTTCTTGTAACGTATCCAAAAGACGTATCTGACCGTCGCAATGAGACACGCATCAGCGATCACTCGTGTGAACGCCGATGCATGTTTCAAAGTAAAAGCAATGTAAATCACACTGCACATTATTAGATGCGTGTTTGGGTCCGTTTAGGGGTCGACAGACGGACCCAAACACGCATCTAAAAACGTATGTTCACACGGAGTCAACATGCCATGTGAACATACCCTAAGACCCGGTTTACATCAGCGGCAGAAGTTCCATTGGAAGCCTCCAGCGCAGATTCCCAGAAATGATAGAAACAATGATGTCCATTATTATGGAAATCGATGGACCTCATTTAACGAACGGAACCTCCGATGACAATGAACCAGGTCTAAAATAAAAATATTGACCATAACTACCATTAACCCCTTCCTGACAGTCGGTCATAATAATATGGGTCTTCGTTTTTTCTCCTGCCTTCCAAGAGCCATAACGTTTTTTATTTTTTCCATCTACAAAGACATAAAAGGGTTTTTATTTTGCGGGATAAGATGTACTTTTTAATGGTGCCAATGATCTACCATAGAATATACTGTAAAATGGAAAAAAAAATTGTAAGTGGAGTGAAATGTGAAAAAAATGTGGGATTTTTGTTTTTATGGCGGTTTTTGTTTTTCAGGACATTCACTTATCGGTATAAATAATGTTTTATCTGTATTCTGCGGGTTGATACAATTCTCACAAAACTAAATATGTAGGGTTTTATGTTATGTTTTAGTACTGTTAAAAAATGCAAACACTCTCTATTTCTTACATTTGCGCTGCAGTATTATTTTGGGATACGTGCAACTTTCCGATCACTTTGTATCCCAATTTTTAAGAAACGTGAAATGAAAATTACAGAAAAGTGGGACATTATTTACTTAAAAACACAGACACAAGACGGTGCTGATTGGTACATGGCACTGTTCCTTAGGCTATGTTCACACGGCTTATTACGCTGTGTGTTTTAATTCCAAAGCATGGGGGTGGGGGGCACCTGGCTGGCCCCATTGACATGCATTGACATGTCAATTCTCCCCCCGCGCATAAAATACAATCGTATTGTACGCGCTGGGAGACGACGCGGAATCCATAGCTCTCTATGAGAGCTATGAATTACCATAATTGCGGAGTACATTTCGGCGCATATAAAGCGCAATACACGGCAAAATGCGTGCCAAAATACGTGGCAAAATAAGCTGTGTGAACATACCCTTATTCATTGAGGGGCTGCAGCAGCGTCTGATGAATTAGGGTATGTTCACACGGCCTATTTTGCAAGGCTTTGATCGAGGTTTTCGACGAAGTTATCATCCATACAATTTATAGCCAGGACAAAAACCGCGCTGAAAACGCGCATAAAAACGCTTCAAGAATTGACATGACACTTCTTTTTCAGTGCTTCCAAAGAAGCGTGTAAAAACCTCGTCGTGTGTGAACTACAACGAGGTTTTACATAGGAATCAATAAAATGAACTGGGGGTATTTTGGAAGCGTTTTGGACGAGGAAACGTTCCGAAAACCTTGTCCAAAACCACGTCAAAATAAGCCGTGTAAACATGGTCTTAAACAGAAGGGAACAGAGCAGACTCAACCACTAAACTATTCCAATATTTTCAACATGTGCAGAAAAAAACAGTTACGTTATTTATGTAGTTTCCACCAAGAAACCACATTGCATAGTCAGGACATGAATTATTCCCACTGATTAGGGTTATTTGAAAATCCGTTAATCTTTGTGGTGATTTATTTAACTGGGCAAAAAACACATCCCACAACAGATGGGAGGTAAAACATGCAGGTTTTTTTTTCAGGTGTCAATGATATGGTTTATGCATACACCAGTGTTTGTGAAAACAGCGCTGGAGGTAGGTACGCCAAGAGGGTTAGCCTCTTAATACATTTGCCGCATCCTTTAGCATCTGTGTACCTGAAACTGATATCTACACCAGCTAAGAGCTGCATATATTTCAGCTATAATTTATGCAACTTTCTGGCTTAATTATAGCAAATGTGTTGGGCTGCTAAGAACGCACCCTATCTGTAAGTCCAGCCCACTTAAAAAAAGCGGTAAGAGCAATGTTATGACACAAATTTTTTGTTCAAATTCACTTTGCATTTGGCTCCTTCCAGCCCAGTTCAGCTTAACTGACAGGTCTTTTTCTAGTCAAACAGTGGAGAGATGTGTAAGTTAAGCGGGGAGAAGCTCATCAGGCTCATCTCTCCAGGCCTTGGTGGCTTTTTCAGGCACCCTTCTTGCGGGTTGTTTTACTGCGAGACGTTGCAGCTTTTCACAGTAAAACACACATAACTAAGATCACGAAACCTGCAGCTATTTCAGGCTACCTATCATTCAGGAGGTATGAATGAGCTGACAGGTTCACTTTAACCCCTTACCGCCGGAGCCAGTTTTGGCCTCTCTGACAGAGCCCCATTTTTGAAATCTGTCATGTGTCACTTTATGTGAGAATAACTTTTTGACACTTTAACCTATCCATGTGATTCAGAGATTGTTTTCTCGTGACACATTGTGCTTTAAGATAGTAAGAAATTTTGGTCCAAAAAATGCTTGTTTATTTGTGAAAAATATAAAAAAATCATGAAAAATTTGAAAAATTTACCAATTTTAAACTTCAAAAATGTCTGCATGTAAGACAGATAGTTATTCCACTCAAAATAGTTTATAACTAGCATCAACCATATGTCTACTGTAGTTGGCATCTTTTTTCAAATGTCATTTTTTTTTTATGATATTAGGGGCTTAGAAATTTTAGTAGTAATTTTCACATTTTCAAGAAAATTTGCAATATAAATTTTTTCTAGGGACCAGTCCAGTTCCAACGTGATTTTGATTGGCCTGTATGTTAGATACCCCCATAAATGACCTCCTCTAAGAAACTACACCCCTTAAAGTATTCAAAACAGCATTTGGGAAGTTATTAAAACCCATTAGGTGTTTCCACAGGAATTAAGGCAAAGTGTAAGTAAAATTTTAAAAAATTTCATTTTTTTTCAGTTTTTCAATTTTTATACATTATTCCCCAAGAATACGGTAAATGTGATCAGGAAAATGCAACTTAATATTGATTTCCCAGGTTTTGCTGTTTCCAGAGATATCCCATATGTGGCCCTAGTGCACTATTTGGCTCAACCACAAGCCCTAGAATAGAAGGAGCACCTACTGGACTCTGGGTCTCATTTTTTATTATGATTTTATTTAGGGCCATTTCAGGTTTGCGGACACCCTAAGGTGCTAAAAACTTAATAAATGCCCCTAAAAAGACCCCATATTGGAAACTACACCCCTTAAGGAATATAAACAAGGGGTGTATGAGTATATCGACCCCCACAGTGTTTCACAAAATTTTTAGCGTTAGGCGTGAAAATGAAATAAATTTTTTTTTCCAATAATCTGCAATTTTAGCTAAAAAGGTTTAATTTTACAAAGCATCCTGGTAAAAAAGGATCCAAAACTTTTTTTACGCATTTCTTCCAAATTCGGCAATAAACCCCACATGTGGGTGTAAACTGCTGTTTGGGCGCATGGCAGGGCGTATAAGGGGGGAGCAGGGGCGTAAAATACCGGGGAGCAGGGGTAGCAGTTTTCTACGGGCCCCTGCGCTTAGGGGGGCCCCCGGGGCAGCTGCTACAACCCTTCCGCAACCCCGGAAATTTCCGCTCCTGGGCCCGCCGGAAAAGTAAAACCTTAACAGTTCACTGCGGGGGCGGGGCTGCGGGGCCCCCAGGGGCTTACCCCCTCTGAACGCCCGCCCCCCCGGCCCCCAACGTTCAGAGGCACCGCACCGGTTAGTACCCAACGGACCCGCCGATCCCCTCCCCCTTTTGTTATTTCCCCCCCTCCCCGGCCCTCTGGGGTCATGTGGGCCCCGCCCGGTGACGTAAACAACCCACCGCCGCCCGCCCCGTGAGGGGCAAAACCCGGGGCCCCCAGGGGGAGCAGCAAGCGGAGTGAGCGGGCCGCATCGGGGGAGCGGGGACCGAGGTGAGTAAGTTGTATCTTTTTTTAACCCTACCCCAAAAATGCCCTCCCCTAAAAGCCCCCAAAACCCTTTCCAATAGCCCCCCTTTATGCCCCAAATTGCCCCCCATATGCCTGCCCAAATTAACCCCCATATGCCTGCCAAATAGCCCCCCCAATTTTCCTATACCCCCCAAAAATTCCCGGGCCCTTTACCCCCCATATGCCTGCCCAAATACCCCCCCATCCCTGCCATATGCCCCCCCAATATGCCTGCCTATCCCCCATCAACCCCAATTTCTCCCTTTTTTGGGCGGGGGGGTTCCCGGCTTTTTGGGGGGGTCCCCTCCCGCCCCCCCGGGGGGATTTGGCATTCCTCCCCGCCCCTTTGCGGGCGGCGGGGGTCCTTTAAATTACCGGCGGCGAAAAGAGAAAGCGCTGGTGCGCTACTCTTCCCTTTGGGGACCGCCCTACAGGCCCGGTGAAAGGGGCCCCCACGGCCTCCCTCACCCGCCCCGCCGCTCACGGGTTGGGGGTGGAGGGGCAGGAGGGCCCCTTTCCCCTCCTCCCCCCTTCTCCCTGAAAATTGTAAGGGCCCCCCGGTGTGTGCCCCGGGTTACATACATTTTCCAAGCGGCCCCCAGGGGGAATTTGACGCGGGCTGCCTCCCCTTCCCCTTTCGCCGCTAAAAGATCGGGTAGGAGCGGCCCCCGGGGGCAGGGCCTGGAAAAGGAAAATGGATTTTTATTTTTTATTTTTATTACTTTAGGGGGTTTCTACCTGGCCCGGAGGGGGGAAACTACCGGGCAACAATGGGGGGCATCACCGGGCAAAAAGGGGGGCACCCCGGGGCTAACAAAAAGGGGGGGGCACTCCCTGGCAAAAAAGGGGGGCACTACCGGGGGCAACCAGAGGGGGGGCCACTACCTGGCAAACCCAAAGGGGGAAACAAACCCCCTTGGCAACAGAGGGGGCCTACCTGGAAACCCAATGGGGGGCACTACCTGGCCCAAACCAAGGGGGCCCACTACCTGGCTAACAATGGGGAAACTCCCTTTGGCAAACAGAGGGGGGGCCACTACCGGGCAAACAGATGGGGCACTACCGGCAACCAAGGGGGGCCCACTACCTGGCAACCAATGGGGGCACAAACCTGGAAACCCAAATTTGGGGCACAACCTTTTTAACGAGGGGGCACTCCCCGGGCAAACAATGGGGGCACTCCCTTGGGCTAACGATGGGGGACTATTTGGCCCAAACGTTTGGGGGCACTACTTGGTTTAACGTGGGGGCACTATTTGGGGCTAACGATGGGGGCCAATTTTGGCTAACAATGGGGCACTACCGGCTAAACAGATGGGGCACTACCGGGGCGAAACAGATGGGGGCACTACCGGGCAACAGAGGGGCACTCCCTTTGGCAAACAAGGGGGGCCCTACCTGAAACCCAAAGGGGGGCCCAACTCCCCTGGCAAAAAAGTGGGGCATTTCCCCTGGCAAACAAAAGGGGGAAACTCCCGGGCCTAACAAGGGGGGGAAACTACCTGGCAACCGGGGGGGGCACAAACCTGGCTAACGGGGATGGGGAAACTACCGGCTAACAGATGGGGGAAACTCCCTGGCTAACAATGGGGGGCCCCCTACTTGGGCAAAACGATGGGGGCACTACTTGGCTAACGATGGGGGCACAATTTTGGCTAAAAAGGAGGGGGGCCCCTTACCGGGCTAAAAAGTGGGGGCCAACCGGGCTAAAAAAAGGGGGCACAACCGGGCAAACAATGGGGGCCACTCCCTGGATAACAAGGGGGGCACTACCTGGGAACAATGGGGGGCACTACCCTGGCAAAAATTTGGGGGGCCCCTACCTGGCTAACAGATGGGGCACTACCGGTTTAAAAAATTGGGGGGAAACCCCCCCTTTGGGCAAACAAAGGGGGGGCACCTACCGGCTAAAAAAGGGGGGCATCTACCGGGGGCTACAAATTTGGCTCAACCGGGGCCCTACAGAGGGGGCATCTACTTGGCAAAAAAAGGGGGGCCTACCACCCTTTAAAGGGGGGCACAACCTGGTTAGGGGGGGCTACTCCCCTTTGGCTAAAAGGGGCATCTCCCCGGGGGCTTTTTCTTTCAAAGCCTTTTTATGCGGGTTAGGGGGGGTTGTTGGTTTGTGGCTTTTTGGGGGGGGCGTGGCATACCGAAAAGGGATGGGCGTGCCGGGGGAAAAATTTTTTGCCGCGACGGCGCAACGCGCGCCCCCCCAATTTAAAAACCCTTTGTTTTTTCACTTTCAAAATTTTTGGGGCAACAATGCCTATCCCCCCCCATATGCCTCCTATACCCCCCATGGGGCCTCCTAAACCCCCCCCAAAAGCCGCCTATACCCCCCATACCCTTTCCTATACCCCCAAATATGCCTGCCTATCCCCCCCATATCCCCTGCCTATCCCCCCCCCCATATCCTTTCCTAAGCCCCCCCATATGCCTCCCCAAATACCCCCCCCATTTGCCGCCTATACCCCCCAAAATGCCGCCTATACCCCCCAAATTGCCTACCTATACCCCCCATTATCCGCCTAAAACCCCCCCCTATGCCGGGCCTTTTAGCCCCCATATGCCTGCCTTTTTCCCCCCAAATATCCCCTGCCTAAAGCCCCAAAAATCCCTTTCCCTGCCTAAAACAGCCCCCTATTTGCCTGCCTGCCAAAACGGGGCCCCCATATGCCTGCCTTACACCCCCCCAAAAGGGCCGGGCCTGTACAGCCCCCAAAACCTTTCCTCTACACCCCTATAGGGCCTGCCGTAAACCCCCCCAAAGCCTGCCTTTTAATACCCCCATAACCGGGCCCGGCCTATTTTATAGGGGGCCCCTTTTACTCCCCAAAAAACCCAAACCTTTTATGGCCCCTAAAAGGCCCACCAAACCCCCTTTGGTCAACCTGTATGGCTCCCTTTAGCTACCTAAACCCGCCTCCCCTATAGGGGGCACCCCTTTTGGGCTCCCCAAAACCTTGCCTTTTTTGGGGGCCCCATAAACCCTATTTTAAAACCCCTTTGGCCCTGCCTAAAGGGAAAACCCCATATACCCCAGGGGGCGGGGTGCGGAAAAGTCAGGATTCTAAGATTTTTTTGGGTCAAAATTTCTGCAGGGCCCAAGTGGCGGGAGAATGTCTCAAGATGGGGGACGGGGCCGGGATGCAGAAAAAAAAGAGAAAGTAAAAACGCCCTGGCCCCAGAGAAAGCACCTGGAGTAAACCAAATTAGCCCTGCATTTTTAATAAATTAAAATGCCCCTGCACAGGCTGAAAAAACCCCGCTGTCAACCACTATAGGGTTCAGGGTAGGGAGGTAATATACAGTCGGGCAGAGTCGTGAACACGGGTCCCCTACCACTATAGAAAACTGTATGGGAAATATACAGTCTGCTTTAAGCCTGGGGAAACTTTGGGGTTTCTACCATTTAAAGGGTTCACGGGAAATGGGGAAATTTTAACACCCTGCAAAACCCCTGTGACACTGGTGTCTACCACTTTTTGGCCCACTGTATGGTGGTTAAAACAGTCGGGCAAGCCTTTTGTACACTATTATATCCCATTTTAATGGTCATTTATATTATTATATTTTAAATTATTTTTTAGACAAAATTGGTTTTGGGTGTACTGATCGGGAAATATTTTGGGTTTAAATTTTCATTCACTAATTTTGGGGAAAATTTGTGGTGGGTTTTCTTTTTGGTATAATCGGGTTTCCTATGTAATACGTTTTTGGAAATTTTAGGTTTTATATTGTGGGATTTTTTTGGTAGCAGTATGTTAGGTGATATTTTATGGTGAGGAATTTGCCCCTTGTTTTAAACTACATTATCAAAAAAAAGAAAAGTTCCTGGAACAGGGCCGGGGTTTCAGGGGGGGGGGGGGGGCCCCCATCCAAAATTTTGCTAGGGGGGCCCCGGGTTCCCTCTAGTTAGGGCCCCCTGGGGGGGATTTGTTATTTGGGTTTTTTTGGACGCATTTTTTGGTGGGCCAGGGCTTTTTTTAAAAAAGGGCCCCCAAAGAAACCAGAAACAGTGAAACTTCCTGAAGCCGCCCCATTTTTTGGTTTTAGCACCCCCATAAACTCTTCTGGGGGGTGAAATTGAAACCTTTTTGGGGTGCAAAAGGGTTTTTCCAAATTTTTTTTTTTTTTTTGGCATTGGCTATAAAAATAGGGGAAAACGCATTTTCCCCCAAATTTAAATTTTTTTGGGGCCCCCCCTTCAATTTGACTTTTTTTACCCCTTTGCAGTAAAAAATGACAGGATATTTTTAAAACTATGGGGGGGTTAAAAATTTGCAATGAAATAGATTTTATATATTTTTTTTTATGTTTTAATTACTTTTACAACAATAAAATAGGTCTATAAAAAATTGAGTTTTTAAAATTTTTGTCCTGTTCTGATAGCCATAACTTTTTTCCATTTTTTCCGGGTATACAAGCTGATTATGGGCTTTTTTTTTGGGGGAGATTTTAAAACTTTTTTTAATTATTTACCATTATGGGGGGCCTATCCCCCTTTGATCCCTTTTTTTTAAAGGGTTTTTTGGGAAAGGCTTTTGAACAAATTACAACTTTTCCTGGTAGTTTTTTTTTTATTTTTTTTTTTTTTAAAAGCTTTTCCAACCGTGCAGTATAGCTGAAAAGGTTAGAAATTACTCGGGCGGGTTTTTGGATACTTTACAGAAAAAACCCAAATTTTTGTATTTTTTTTTATGTTTTACTGCTTTTCAAAATAAAAAAACTTTTAAAAAAAAAAAAAAAACCACTTTTTTTGCATCGCCAAAAAGGTCTGGATTACTATAACTTTTTTTATTTTTTTCCTGTGTAGGGAGCTGTGAGGGGCTTGTTTTTTTTGCGGGATGAGTTAATTTTTTTTTGGGGTATTTTTTGGGGGGAAACAAAGACTTTTTGTCAGTTTTAAATCCGTTTTTTTGGAGGGCCGGGTGAAGAAAATACCCAATCCTAGTGGGGTTTTTTAATTTTTTTTTTTTAAAAAAGCGCTCCCCCCGTGCTTTATCCATGACCATTTTAAGCTTTTTTTCTTTTGGGGTCGTTATTTTAGGGCATACCCTATTTATAAAATTTTTTTTTTAATATTAAAGCACTTTAAAAAAAAAAAAAAAAATTTGTTTTTTTTTTTTTAAATAATATTTATGCATGGGCGTTTTCCTGAAAAGGCCAAAAATTTTTTTTTTTTCTTTTGACAAGCCGTTTTAAGGGCTTTTTTTTTGGGGGAAAAGAACTGATTTTTTAATTAAGGGGTTTTTCAATTTTTGGCGTTTATTTTAGTTTTTGATCGTTTTTTTATTCCATTTTAGTGCTGCAGGATTAAAAAAATTTGAAAAAATTCTGTAAACGGGTTTTTTTTTTTTTGTTTTTTCCCGGGCTTTCACCTTTAGGGTTTTTAAATTTTAAAAAGCCAGTTTTTATAGGGGGGTTGTTACGCCCCGGCGGCGATACCAAAAATGGGTACTTTATTTATTTTTTGGATTTTTTTTTTGGGGTGTTTGGGGAGTTTGAAAAGGGAAAAGGGAAAGTTTAAAATTTTTTACATTTTATTTTTTGTCTTTTTTTGTTTTTTTTTTTTTATTTTATTTTTTTTATTTTTTGCTTTTTTTTTTACTTTTCCCCCGTGTGGATTTTGAAAACAGCAAACCCCCCATTTGGGGAAAAGCAATCGTTGGGGAATTGCTGTTTGAAGAGGATCTGTGCACAGCTTTTTACTCCCTTTTGCACAGGTCGCCAGGGGAAACTGGTGACCCAAGGGCCCAAACAAAGCATTGTGGGGCATGGTGACGTCACCAAAACTCTGGGGGGTAGCTTTCAAAAAGAAACTGGGGACCCGGGAAAGGAGACGGGCGAGCGGAAAATCCCCCTGCCGCTTGCCCTCCCCGAAGGGGCAGAGGGACCACTCCTCCTGCCTGCGGCTTCATTATTGCGGGTGACAGGCTGCGGTAAAAAAAATGCTTTTTTTCACCCCCCCGGAGGGGGCCCTCCCTTCTCCCCCCGGGGGTAAAGGGGCATGAAGCCAGGGGAAATTAAACCGCGGGTTCCATGTCGCGACCGGCGCAAATAAACCGCCCGGGGTATTTTTCCCGGCCGTGGAAAAAATGCCCTAACATTTTCATTTTTAAACTAATACCTTACAAAGTGTAAAAAGAATTTTTAAATAGTTTTCCCCGGGGGGGAAAAACCTTAAAAAAAAATTTTAAAAATTGGAAAATAAAAAAATGAAAAAAAATAAAAAAAAAATTTGAAATTTCCCACACCTGGATTGGGCCAACATAAAAAAACCCAAAAATTCCCAGCTTTGGGGGGTTTTTCACCCTTTGCTGGGTTTTTAAAGTTTGCACTCCCGAGTATGCCCCCTTTTGGGCCGTTCGGGGGTGCCTCAAAAACCCTTCCCCAAAGAAAAAAACATCACCTCCGTGCGGGGAACCAATTACCAAGCCCCCCCGTTTCCCCTTCTTTTCCTCCTCTTACTGTCTGGGGGCCCCAAACCCAATTTAAAAAAAAATTTTAAAAAAAAAAAAAAAAAAAAATTATTAAAAAATTGGGTCCGCCCACAAAAAGAGGAGAAGAGAGGAAGAGAGAGGGGGGGCCTGGCTGCCAAAAGCGCGCAAGTTTAAAGGGTGTTTTTTTTTTAGGGTAAATGAATTGAACGCAGCTGGGATTGGGTGGGGCCCCCTCCTTTAAACCTACCAAATCACCAAAAGGGGGGGGGCTGGTACCTTCCTTTTTCCCAAAAAAGGGGGGGCCCACATTACCTTTTTCCCCAAAGGGGCCCACATCAACCAAAAGGGGGGGCCCTCTACCCCCCCCCAAAAGGTGGGCCCACTATCTACCTATTTGCCTAAAGGGGGCCCACTATCTACCTATTTAACTAAAGGGGGGGCCCCACAAAACCTTTACCTATTTACCAAAAGGGGGCCCCATTTAACACATATCTACCAAAGGGGGGCCCCAAAAAACTACCTTTTTTAGCAAAAGGGGGCCCACTAACAAACCCATCCAAGCTAAAGGGGGCCCACTCCCTTTACCTACAAGGGCCCACTCCCTACCTATCTACCTACAAAGGGGCCCCCACAAACCTACCTAAAATATCTACCTAAAAAGGGGCCCACACCTACCAATCTACCTAAAGGTGGGCCCCAAACCTACCTCCCAAGGGCCCACTACCTACCCTATCTGCCTAAGGGGGGGCAATAAAGCCTTTTTTGCCCTACGGGGGGCCCAAATACCTACTTTCGGCCTGAGGGCCCCCACAACCTATTTCCCCCTCCCCTAAGGAGGGGGCACTACCTACTTCTCTGCCTAAGGAGGGGGTACTACCTACTTATCTGCCTAAGGTGGGGGGCACTACCTACTCAGCAGCCTAAGGTGGGGGGCACTACCTACTTATCTGCCTATGGGGGGCCACTACCTGCCCATCTGTCTAAAGGTGGGCCCACTGCAACTAACTACTTATGGGGGGTATACCTAGCTACCAGGGGTGCTGCCTAACTATCAGGGCACCAAAGGGGTAATTACTACTATTTGGGGCACTATGGGTGTAGACACAGTTAGGAACATGATAAAAAAGTGAGGAGTCTCAGGTTTTTGTGTTGTGAATTCTGCAGAAATGAGTGGTAACTGGGAGAAGTTATCATGGCGGTCTGTAGAGGATGGAGAAGAAAAGGGAGCATGAACGACTCAGAGAATGCATCAGAAGTGAGTCGCTAAATGTTACTGCACGGTGTGCACTTGTATCTACCACTATATGGTCACTATATGGGGGTAATATTGGTCTTATTGTAATAAATTATATTCATTAACAGTGTGGTGATATTATTCAGTCACATTATGGGTGAGACATGTGGTAATGGTGTGGGGGTAGAATTTGGTCTTTGTACATTGTTGCTGTTTGGTTATATTGGTCTTGGTATGCTAATTTGGTCAGTAACATGATAGTGGTGATCATGTGGCAGTATTTTTTGGCCGTAGTATAGGTAATGACCCGCATAATATAGATAAACTGTACGCTGTAAAATCAAACAAGAACTAAATCCAAAAACAATGCTGTAATTGCATTTTTTTTTTCTGACGGGGTTAAGTGGCAGAGGTTTCTGGGCGGGGTTGGTGAGGGAAAAGGGGATGGAGTTTGTAGGGGTGGGGCAATGGGGTTATTGAGGTGCGGTTAACAGAGGTGTGGTTGGCAGGGGAGGGTCCAGATGCTTTACTGTATGGGGCCCTGACATTTCTGATGGCGACCCTGTAGTGTGGTGGTATTATTCAGTCACTATGTGAGAGTGATATGTGGTCACGGTGTTGCTGTATTATTCAGTGATTATGTGGTGGTAATATGTGTTCATTGTGTGGATGTATTATTCAGTCACTATATGGTGGTGATATTTGGTCATGGTGTGATGGTATTATTCAGACACCATGTGGTGGGGATATGTGGTCATAGTGTGGTGGTATTAATCAGTCACTATGTGGTTGTGATATGTGGTAATGATGTGACGGTATTTGGTCTTAGTGGAATTATAAGTAATTTTAGCTTTGGGATTCTGGTTTTATGTAGCGATGTTAGTTGGTTACTGTACGACCATTATTAAGTGGGTTTTGTACTCAGTACTTTGTGTTATAGCTTTTGATATATTTTTATTTATATAAAATGTATCATTCGGGGAGAGGGAAATATATCTTTAGACTTGCTACAATTAGGAGAGGGAGACTCAAAAGCCCCAGAGCTCCATCTTGATTACAAATTAGTGTGATGATGTCATAACATCGGTTTATATAAATTGAAGCGATACAGGGTGGCGGAAACAGTAAGGCAAAGTGGGCCCCTAAAATAAACTCCTCTGATGGGCCCTAGGCCCCCCAGTCCAACACTGATTACAAACACAAAAAAACTACACATATTGGATATCTACATGACTTTAATAACCTGTACAATTCATCCAACAGGTTATTTAGTGTGAAATGTAAATAGCGTAAAAAAAAACAAAAAAAACCAAATAAAATACATTTATAAAATATATTTGTAAACTTGAATTATGCCCCCCCCAAAATAAAATTTCTCCTGCATAAAACAAGTCCTCATACAACTGCGTCCCTTAAAATTTAAAAGTTACAACTGTTGAAACACAAGGAGGCAAAAACGACAACATTTTGCTGGTCATTACGTACTTTTCAGGCTTGGTGCTTAAAGGGGTTGTCTCACTACAAAGAATAGCTTTCAACATGTTGGGAACACTAAAAAAGATGTTTTCCAAAAAATATTGCGATGTTCATTTTTTTTTGTTAACCCCTTACCGCCGGAGCCCAGTTTTGGCCTCTCGACAAAAGCCCTATTTTGAAATACTGTCATGTGTCACTTTATTGAGAATAACTTTTGACCTTTAACCTATCCATGTGATTCAAGATTGTTTTCTCGTACACATTGTGCTATTAAGATAGTAAGAAAATTTTTGGTCCAAAAATGTTTTTAATTGTAAAAAAAAATCAAAAAATCGTGAAAATTTTTAAAAATTTAAAA
>JAODAL010061947.1:0-20028 GCA_025379985.1 Phyllomedusa bahiana | reverse complement strand
ACGGAGACTGACAGGTAACAGGTCACTCGAGGTTTGCAGGGTGGACTGCGAGGAGGGGAAACAAACTGGAAGGTGATTCCTAGGCAGAGGACGTAACTAAGCAGGAGCTAGACACAATACAAAAAGCGGGAAGTAACGGGGCTTGAGGAGTTTATATAGGACCTGGGACAGGAAACAGGAAACAGATGGCAACCAGCTGAGACACGATCCACCATTTTGGGACTGAGAGGAAAATTTAAAAGGGCAAACACAGTAGCAAGTTCCACGGTATAGCAGGAGCTTCCTGACACCAAGATTGGCAGATTCAACATTGGTGCTCTGTGCTCTTCACAGATGAGAGCATGTCACATTGAGCACATGTGACAGCTGTGACAGAGTCTGAGATGCCATAAAGAATGTACATCCTCCAGCATGATTAGTTTGGCAGTGGGTCAGTTATAGTGTGGGGATGCATTTCTTTAGATGGCCGCACAGCCCTCCATGTACTAGCCACAGGTACCTTGACTGCCATTGGGTACTGGGATGAGATCCTCAGACACATTGTGAGACTATATGCAGGTGCAGTGACCCTGGGTTCCTTCTGATGCATGACAGTGCTAGGCCTCATGTGGCTGAAAGCATGATGAAGGCATTGATGCTATAGACTGGCCTGCCCGTTCCCCAGACCTGAATCCAATCAAGCACATCTGGGACATCATGTCTAGTAACATCCACCAACATCATGTTGCACCACAGACTGTACAGAAGTTGACTGATGCTTTAATCCAGGTTTGGGAGGAGATCCCTCAGGAGAACATCCGCTCCCTCATCAGAAGCATGCCCAGGTGTTGTAGGGAGGTTATACAGGCACATGGAGGCTACTGAGCCTTACTTCCCTGTCTTGAGGCATTTCCACTGAAGTTGGATCAGCCTGGAATTTGATTTTCCACTTTGATTTTGAGTATTATTCCAAATTCAGACCTCTATGGGATATTAACTTTTGATTTTCATTGATCATTTTATGTTTTATTGCCCTCAACGCACTCCACTATATATTGAATAAAAAATTGCAACTATAATATTTCATTCATTGAGATCTCGGATGTGGTATTTTAGATGTTCCCTTTTTTTGAGCAGTGTATATATATATAATATTGCAGATAAGTAAAAGTATTGCATTCCTATTGTGCTCTCTCTCAACAGGAGCAGTAAGGCCTTCATTAATCCTTATGACAAGTGGTCAGAACCCCACCATCATGCTGTGGAGGGACAATTGGGAAGCAAAAGTGGGTGTACCTCTTCTATATAATTTTCTAGGTGCCACAGGAGCATTGACTGTGGAATCTAAGGGGTTAAATGGCTGGGATTAGAGTTATCTCTACACCTAGCCAATATAGGCAGTTGCTAGTTGTAACTAACAGATGGCACCAGCTATGTATAGAGCGGGCTCAGCTTGTGAGCTCACTCCACATATCCATACAAACATCATGACATAACTGTATGGCAAATGTTGGCAAGGGGTTAAAGTATGAACCATAAATTGCTGCTCTAATTAAGTGATCATGCACACAGTACTGCCACATGCACAAAACCTGTGTCTGAGTTAGAGACCCTTCGGGATGCCATAATGTATTATCCCTACTAATAAGACAGCAGGCTGTTAATTTTTTTCTTGCAACCTGCAGAAATCTATGAGAAAAATAAGAACTATATACATAAGGACAGAGAAGTACAGTGTGGGACTATAGCAGACTATAGGTACTTTACTATGGATTCCTGCAAAACATTTCTGTAATATTGTAATATGCATAAGATGATACTTTATCCACCTAAGAAAATGTTTTGCATGTGGATCTCTTTTTTTGAATACTGTAATAACTTTATGAAGCATATTTCTAGAATTTTTATTAACCCCTTAAGCCGAACGCCTGCAAAGTAATGACCAGAACATTTTTTTAGTTTTTGCCTCCTTGCGTCTCAACAGTTGAAACTTTTTTATTTTTTCAATGATGCAGTTGTATGAGGCCTTGTTTTATTTGAGACGAGTTGTACTTTGTGAGGGAATAGTTTAAGTTCACTTACAGATAACTGCAGAATTTGTTTTCAATTTTTTATTTTTTTCTTACATTTTTTTTTTACACCACTCACATTTCCCACTTAATAACTTGTTAGATTAATTCTACAGGTTATTAATGTAATTTTTTTGTGTGTGTGTAATATATGCACAATTATTTTTTATTAAATATTTTTTTTTTTTTTTTTATTTTTTATTGTTAGTTATTTTTTATTATTTTTTTTTTAAATCCCATGAAGGAAGAACTGTTACTTTTTTTTTTTTTTTACACTTAGTAATGTATTAGCATATTCATATATGCTAATACATTATAATCTGTGTCAGTCTGGCACAGGCAGTGATCAGGACAGCACACAGTCTGGCCTGATCACTGGCTTGTTACACAGACAGCCGTGGGGCCACTCTAGGTCCCCAGGGCTTACTTTGCAGCCATTCCCCGGGCTCTGTCGGGTCACCGGGTGTTCCGATCACCTGACAGAGCAGGGAAACCCTATGATTGCGCTGCGGTGACGATCCACGGCAATCAAAGGGTTAAATCACTAGGGAGCGGAGGTCTGCAGCAACGCCAAAAGACGTCGCTGCAGACGAACGACCTGAAATGTCCGACGTCAACAGACGGTGGGCGGTCGTTAAGGAGTTAAAGTGCTGTTGATATTGTCATAAATCTGTATCATGGTACTGTACATGAGGCTAAACAAAAAAAATCGACATTCATTAAGATAGTGTCTTATCTGTACAGGGTCTCGATAAATCTTTGTCTTCTTTGGCAAAGGCTTTTCTGCCTACATTAATGGCATGCTAGACATAGTAAGGGTATTTTCACATGTGGCAGATTTGTTGCAAAAATTTATTAGACTAAAAATAAGTTCCTGTTTGGCAAATAGGGTTGTTCTGGCAGTAATGAATATCCTCAAGCTCCATTCATATGAATAGGACAGTTGCATAAATTCCTGCAACAAAACTACCACATGCAACATTTTTTTTTTTACAACATACATTTGCTCACATGCATATATGCATTGTTTTGCATTTTCTATATAACAACAGTTGAGAGAATCCAAGATGCCTTTGAAGGTTTATGGGATCCGTGTTTAATGAAAGAAAAAGGATGGGCGAGGAATATTTTTCTTGCAGATAAATTGACAACATTTTCAGTTTGCTGGTAATCATACTGTCATCCTATACTTTCTGGTTTTGCGGTGTTCACATGAATATAACTGAAGGAAATCTGGAAATCTGTAAGCTAAGGCAGGCATGCACAACATATGGTCTGCGGACTACTTGCCACCTGCCAAAGGGTTTACAGTGGCCTGCAAAAGGCCGAGGGCTTGTGTACCTCCCAAAAAAAAGGTTTGTCCAACTGGTCCGAGGGGCAATCCCACACTTACTGGGGGTATTCCCAGACACTTTGTGGGTGTTTTGGGCTTATCCAAACGTGTCTCATGGCGGTCTGAGGACATTCCAGGGCAGTTTGGGGGTGTTCCAGGGTAGTTATGGCCTCCACCTTCTGCCAAGTTGTGCATGTATGAGCTAAGGTAAAGTTCACAGAGAGTTTTTATCCCATATATCAACAGCAATATCCACTCTTGGTGAATTGGCAAGCAGTTGGAGGTAGAAGACATAGCCACTGCTTATCAGCAGAAAAGACAGTTTGAACTTAATTGATTCTGGATCACAACTCGCTGCTGCCAGAGTCTAGATGATTTTATGTAGTTCTGTAAGCCGGTGGGCTTCCCGGAATACATGGAAGTCACGAACGAGGAAAACGACTCCAACACCAGTTCAACCAAAGGTATATTTTACTGAACTTTCCGGAAAAGTATACTTAACAATTTCCCCAAAAACACATGTACAAAGATGTGAGCATGGCCCCTGTACTACACAGTGTGTCGCAAGGAGTATTTTCTCCGGATACACGATATGTTTATCTACCAATGGGTTTGGAAAAGCTGACCATCATTTACCTCTGAATACTGTGCACAACAGGAACAATTGTATGTGGTGCAGTTCAAGGCGCGCCCACAGTGTAGCACAACAACTTACAACCTAATTAGCTTGCAACACTAACAGTACTGATGTCACATCCACTTCAATGTCCCACATCAGGAATGGTTCCTGAATAGCACCTATGGCCTGACACCAACTCTGGCCCTAACTAAGCTACCTACAGGCCCGCTAATAGTTCTAGGTAATTTTGGCGTGCACACTACCGACCTGGGTCTACCTCGGCGTTGCAGACAGTAACAGCTCCGGGATGAGATGAGGGTCCCCTTCATTGGAGTTAGATATCCAAGATGGTGGTCACTCCTCTCTGTTTCTGGATCCTGCAGAATGTCCATTCCGTCACAGTTCTTTTCTCGCCAACAGAATCAACACAGCCAGCAAAACTTTCCTCTTCCAACAGAAGCCAATCACAGTTAGTAGATACACAGAGGCAGGAGAACTAAGCAGAACTGTGCTCAATGCTTGTCCTCTGCCTGACCTCTCAGTCTCTTCACTTCTCCTCTCCAAAATGTTGGCTGCTTCCTAATCTCTCCATCACATGACAGGTCCGAATCACATATCTTATCATATATATATATATATAGGTTAGTTTCTCAAAACTTCGACATCTTGTGGCCAAACAACAGAATGCAACAGGATAATTTGCAATCATCAATTACACATAGGATTTCACTGAGTAAACACAATGAGGCTGTTCCACCATCCCACAGTTTCTCCATGCCAAAGTAGTAGTCTGAACTCTGAGATCTCAAAAACTGATGGGTGGTTACTAGCTCGGAGCTTGATGATGTGAACCCAGAAACAGCATCATTTTCTAGGAAATTTAAATTATTTAAAATGAACTAAGTGATAGAATTTCACTGGTGGCAATATATTGTTAGTTCATACATACCTGCAGCATCCTATGCCGTTGGATAGTGTTAATCACACTTTTTACAAGCAGATTTGAGCATTAATCACTTGAAACTGCTGTAACTTATAGAATAAGGGACACAGTGCTGGAAACAGCATGTCTGTCACTAGCTTGTGCTGTCATCAGCAGGGCTGCATAAACAGCTTCCCTTTAAACTGCATTATTGCTATATTTTCTATACGTTTAAAACAGAGTTAGTGCACATTTTGTTGAATCCACAGAGGCTTTAGCCCAGAGGAAAGGCAAATCTAGAGATAGGGTCTAACCTGTTAAGGTTACCTTGACGTGGTAGGTAGACATACTCAATTTGATCAAAATATGCACTTAAAACCTCTATTTTATACTTGTAAAAAAAGAGAGCAGTAATGCAGTTTAAATGTCCAATTAACTCAATGCTTGTATGAGTTTTAGTTTCTGCTGGGTGCTGCTGTATTTCTGTGTTGGTGAGTGTGCGTTTTACACTCCAGCTATAACATTAGTTGTTTGATGACAGTAGTTCTTGTGTTTCTGAAACAGATTTGTGTTGAGCTCAGAAGGAGGAAAAGGGGTTTGGCTTTTTTCAGGGCAGCCTTTAAAGCCACAATACTTTGGTCCTGTCTCCTAATGGTTTCACAATAAAATTGGAAACATAGGGTGTGCACAGAAACTGAGATAGGGATCAAGGATCATATACAAAATACAGGATCCTGGAGTTTGTAATTTAACAGATAAGAGAGGCTACATACAGCACAAACTAGCAAAGAAATCATCACAGGAAGATGAATGAACACTCAGCCCAGCAATTTGAGACTTAGGGGGACATGCATGATCGGCGTTTTCGCCGGTTTTCTGGCATATAATGCGCCTCTCTGTGCGGGCTCCACTGTCGGACGCACCTCCCCTATGTGTTAGGCGCATTAGGCGAAAGCTTCGCCAATTTCTAATGCCCTAAAATAAAGGGGCGTGCTATGGGCGTTCTGGGGCGGGACACACCACATTTGAAAACACCGATGCATGTATGAATGCGGGTCGGCAAAGTGAGGCACATTAAAGCTCCGACAAGCAGACCAATTTCAACGTGGTCTGTCTGTCGGAGGCGTCGAAGTTTGCCCCGCATGTTGAGCGCACTTCGGCGCCGACATACATCAGGCGCAGTTTTCAGGGAAAAAAAAACGTGAAAACAGGCGCTTCGACGCGCCAATTTAACATGCCCCCTTAGCTTTGTTTTGCGGGAAAAATTAAATTGAGTTTCTTAAAACATTTTTTACTGTTTTTGTCATCAAAATCATTTATTCCAAGCATTTGTTATTGTGGTTGTACACAAATTTTTAGTGCAATTTTTTTCATTTAATTACATTTGTTTCATGCTTTTTTTTACTTTTTGTTTTAAATCCTATAATAAAGACTATCGAAAAATTTGGAGAAAAAAATCCATACTTAGATAAAACTATTTTATATTTTTTTTTTCAAGTCCCAGAGCCAAACAATGCCCCAAAAACCCAAAAAAAAAATTCCACAAAAAAATATTTTGCCTCCGGGCAAAAAAATACAGGAAAAACACCCAAAAATTAAGCTTTTTTTAAAAACACTTCGCATAAATTACTGTCACAGTATTTTTTCTTTTAATTTAAATCATTCTTTTATATTTACAATCTACAGTGATACAATTTTCCATATTTATATTTTCATGGTTTTAGAATAACAAATTTTTGTTGCATTAAATTGTAAAAAAGTAACATCAGACCTAAGGACGGTGTTGGGGGTTCATGAAGTTTATGGGGTTGAAATTTAAAAGTAAATGCAGAATGGAAATTGCTAGTTTTTGGGCCCCACCCTTTTCCCCTTCCCAAAAAAATTTTTGAGCAGTGGACTACAGGTATGCGAGTTCTCTGGTTGAAATAGAATATTATTTTCCTTCAGCCTCTCTTTCTGCCTTTTCATTTGTATAAGATTCTTCCAGTTCCCCATTTGCCTGACAGTGCTGTGAGTATGCTGGATAAAAAGGGGTTTTTAAAAATGGCAGCCATTGTCCTGAACCCACCGGACTTATTAAAATATCTTCTGGATGGTGATAGCTTCTTATTTTCCTTCAGTGGATCCTAAAACAATAACTTTCACACCAATGTATGATTTGACTTTGGAACCCAAAGCAGTTTCTTCATAATTCTAATAACAGTGGCGGAATTAGATCACAAAGCACCTATCTTATTTGCCTCTCATTTATCTTTGGCATAATTAGGGGGCCTTCATTTTAAAGGGCCCAGTGCCCAAATTTACATATTATTAGAGCAGACAGATGGAGGCTAGAGAATTACCATTGGAAACAGAAGGATCTAGAAAAAAAAAAACAATGAGATATTGAAATGGGTCTTTTTCTTCTTTCTGAAGATGTCAGTGTTTTTTTATTTTAATATTGGCAAAGGGCATCAACAGATATGAAATGCATTGGTAAACTCTTGCTTTAAAAATTTAATTCAGTATTGTATGTGCTCATTTGGTAAGATTGTACTTTACAGCAGTTATAAAAGCCCTTGACTGAATGGAGTAAATCTGTTTATAAAGCAGAAGAAATGAGATATAGGTAATCCTTATCACTGTAAACTAAAAATGTTCATTATTTTACATTCAAGCTCCCCAAATTTTTATTTTAACCAAGCATTAGGGTTTTGGATTCCTCCAATTAAAAATTTTTTATTTTTTTTGGGAAAGAATCGAATTATTTTATTACTAGTTCCGATTTTTATGATCATTCTTACAGTCGGATATGTAATTTTGTGTAGAAACACGTTACAGTATGCAACTCTTTACACTTAACCGACTTTTAAGCTTTATTAAAATTTATTTTTTTTTAAATTACAGGGGCGCATAGCTAATGTGTCCCAATATTCAAAAAGGGGTAAAAAGTGTTTGGGAAAAATTTATGGGCCGGTAAGTTAAACTCTGTTGTGGGTAAAATGTTTGAAGGTTGGCCCATCCCCAAAAGTGTGGGTAAAAAGGAGACCTTTGATTGTTTTTGGTCAGTCAAGGGGATAAAGGGAACTGTGGGTAAAGGGGAAGGATTAGTGGGGAATTGGGGAATATCAAATCCCAAGTTCGCAAAGGTTTCCCTTTTTCATTACTTGGTGCAAGAGGGACGAGAGAGTGATCAAAAGGCTACTTTGGTAACAAGCAAGAGTCTCCACCTCACTCTTTTGGCGACAAAAAAATGTAATTAAAAACACTGGATTGAATCGACGGTCCCAGACTAGGAGGAAATTTTAAAAGAATTTAAAAAAAAAAGCGTAAGAAGATAGGGGTGAAAAGAAATAAAACAAAAAAGGGGGAATTTTCTGAAAAAAATGGAAGTATTTATTTAAAAAGTGTAAACAGTCAAGAGATTAGGGGGGTCAGGGAGTTTTTTCGAACCCTCAATATTATCTAACAGAACAGTTAAAGGTACCTTTTAAAATCTGGATGAAAGGGCAAGAAAAGGGGGGAGTAAGACCCCCAAATATTTGGGGACTTGGGGATGGGTATGTTTGTTTACTGGGGGGGGATAAAAGGAAAAAAAGAAATCTAAAGGCAAATCATTGCGGTTGAAAAATCTTATGTTATGGCGTTTTATAATAAGTGATTTTGTTTTTGTGTGTTGAAAAATTTCTAAGAATTGTTTTTCATTGTTTTTTTTCTTCAATAAAAAAAATTTTGTTTAAAAAAAAAAAAAAGTTTGAAGGTTTTTTTTTAGGATACATCCTGGACAAACTCACTGAAAAATAATGTATAACGCCATTCCTGCATGGTTTTTAAAGGATCGGTCCTGTAAAACTAATTCATCAGCTTCTATAAGCAAGTTATTCTAGACTGGTCGGGGTGGACACTTATTCATTATTTAGATTTTTCCCCAAACATTTTAACTGTTCCCAAAAAGGGGGGTAAGTTTAAAAAAAAGAAAATTGGACTGGGAAAAAATTTTGCAAGTGGGGAGACCATGATAGAAAACAAAGGGTGGGATTATGGGGAAAACTCAGATGGGTCCCTGTTACTGTGGGTACCACAGGGGGGCGTATTGCGCCCATCCCTTTAATTTTATTAATGATGTTTCACTGGGTTGCCAGTAAATATCATCTTTGCAGATATACAAGCTGTAAAGTAACCAACACAAAAAGGAAAAATGGTTTTACAAAGGGTAATTAATACAAAAAACAGGCCACTAAAAATAAGTGAAACATCAAGGGTTTTAAAGGGAAAATTGGAAATGCATTACTGCTAAGGAAAATGAAAAAACTGGGGGCTCTTAGTTTACAGTTTTTTGATCAAAATTTTATTAACTCCCTCCCAAACGTCAAGGGGGTTCAGGCATGAGTCCCTAACACTAACATGTTACCCAAAAGGAGTCCGTTCAGATCAACATTCAGGGGTGACAGAACTTTCAATTGAAATATCTGACTGGTTTAAAAAAGGCGGCAGGTGCAGCAACCAAGAATTGCCATTTCTCAAATAGACTACAAAATTTATTGGCTGTGCACATCTAAAATAATTTTAAAAAGTAAACATAGGGGCAAATGAAAAGGCAAAAACATACATCTAAAAAAAAAATCAGGGCACACTAAAACTAAGTGAAACATCAAGGTAATAGTTTTTTTAAATTTTTTTTAGCAGTAATGCTTTCCAATTTTATATACCTTTAGTTTTTTGTTTTTAGTTGCCCCTATTTTTGATTAGATGTATGCATTGTTTTCGTTCACTATCTTACATTTTTAAAATTATTTTTGATTGCACAGCCTAAAAACTTTTTTTCTATTTGAGAAATGGGAATTCTTGTTGCTGCACTCTGCTGCCTCTTTTAAACCAGTGCAGGATAGTTCAATTGCAAGTTCTGTCATCCCCGAATTTTTAGTCTGAACGGACTCCTAGTGAGGTAACATTTAGTGGGTTTGGGGCTCACCTCTCTGGGGTCCCTTGACGCTATTTGGGGGGGAGCTTAAACAATTTTGATCAAAAAAATTAAAAAATAAGAGTCCCCGGTTTTTTATATTTTCCTTAGCAGTAATGCATTTTCCCTTTCCCCATATACCTTTGTTTCACTTAGTTTTAGTGGCCATGATTTTTGTATTAGATGTAAGTTTGCCTTTCATGTGCACCTATGCTTCGTTTTTCAAAATATATTTTAAGTGAAAAAGCCCAATTAACTTTTTTTTTATTACAAAGGATCGGAAAAAGTTCAGGCTGGGCAGAGAAAAGACAGATGAGTATGTTGAGCATTACGTTGGCCATCGACATCCGGGCGATGGGAAGTGACCTCATCGACAAGATTTGATGGTCGATGGTAGTTTGTCGATGACCATTTAAAATCTATGGGAGAGCAAAAAACACCTTCATTCTACACCCCAACAGGGCTGGAAAGCTGGAACTAAAATCAAAAACATCAAATGGTACGTGCAATCTTAGGCAACACACTTTGGTTTTAAAAGCCCCCCAAAAAAAAATCACAGGGCCATTACTTCCCCGTCTTTTTCCCAAACATGACCCTTAAAACCGCTCACCCCCAAAAATTAAAGTGCCAGAAGGGATATGGTTTGAACCCCTCATTTTACTTGAAATGGAAATTTTATCCCCGTCCTGGGAAACCATCATGAGCCCCCAAAAAGCTGACCCCCAGATTTAAAAAGTGCCGGGAAAAAAAAGGGCTTTCAACCACCATTTTAGTTGAACTGGGGCATTTAAATCCTGTCCTGGGGCCCCGATGAGCCCAAACCCCGCATGACCCCCAATTAAAAAGTGCCGGAAAAGGGGTCTTTCAACCACCATTTTTGTTTTTATGGACATTTACTATACCTTCCTGGGCCCAGTGAGCCCCCAAAACCCGCATGCCCCCGATTAAAAAAATTTCCGGAAAAAGGGGTCTTTCAAAACCACCATTTTAGTTTTATGGGCTGATACCCTTCATGGGCCACAGCATGAGCCCCCAAAACCCGATGACCCCAGTTAAAAAGTGCCGGAAAAAGGAAATCTTTCAAAAACCCCCCCCCCCAAAAAAAAATTTTTTTTATTTCACTGGACATAAATGTCCCTGTCCTGCTAGCGCTTTCCCCTAGTGAGGCGGACCAATTGAGCTTTACTTGGGGAAAACTGGTGGTTTAAAGCTCCTGTTTCCACCCCGGTGCCCTTTTTCTTGGCATTCTTTTTCTCATTTTACTCAACTGCTGGAGGAAATTGTCTCTGTATTTGTTCTCTGTCCGTTTTTCCCTACTCCATTCCTTGAAAAACCACATCTGGTAAGTCTTCCTGTACCTCCCCTTTTTACAATTCAGAGAATTTTTTTACCGCTGTTTTGTACATGCAAGTTTTTTTAGTAGTTTAATTCTAAAAACACATTTTTAAAAATGGTGGATCCCCCCATGCTTTGTTTCTCTTTTTTAAATTTTATTAAATGGGTTGCTCAAAACGGGTTTTATGCCTGTTAAAGATTTGCAAAAATAAATCATTTTGAATATGGTCCCTTAACAGTTCCCCGTATTCCTTTCTGACAGCACCCTACCCTTGAGCCCCTTTTGACAATTGTGGGAACAAATGTCTGTTAGAAAACAATTTTTTTTTTATTATAAATAGACCTGTAGTAATAGCTGCATGTCACAGCAAAAAATGCCCCCACAAAGTCAAAGCCATGACCCTTGAGCCACTTTGGACAATTTTGAAAGAACAAATGTCCTGTTAGAACAACATTTTTAAATAATAGGACCTGTAGAAAGCTGCAAGTCACAGCAAAATGCCCCCAAAAATCAAGCATGACCCTTGAGCCACTTTGGACAATTGTGAAGAACAAATGTCTGTTAGAAACAACATTTTTTTTTTAAATAGGCACCTGTAGTATACAGCATGTCCACAGCAAAATCCCCAAAATTCAAACATGACCCTTGGAGCCAATTTGCGACAATTGTGAAGAACAAATTCTGTAGAAACAACATTATTTTATAATATACCTGTAGTATTGCTGCATTTCAAAGCACATAACACAAATAATTAAAAAAATGACTTCTCACCACTGTTAAAAAATTGTGAGGGAGAAATGCCAACTTAGAAGCCACAATTGTCTGTTCCTAAGACCATGGATTATTGCTGTATCGCACAGCAACATGACCCTAGAAAATTATAAATATGACTCTCATCCACTATTAAAAAAAAAAAAAAGAAAGAAAAAAAAAAAAAAAAAAAAAAAAAAAAAAAAAAAAAAAGAAAAAAAAAAAAAAAAAAAAAAAAAAAAATAAAAGAAAAAAAAAATAAAAAAAAAAAAAAAAAAAAACAAATAAAAAAAAATAAAAAAAAAAAAATATAAAAAATAAAAAAAAAAAAAAAAAAAAAAAATAAAAAAAAAAAAAAAAAAAAAAAAAAAACAAAAAAAACAAGAATAATAAAAAAAAAATAA
The DNA here is from genome assembly GCA_025379985.1 of Phyllomedusa bahiana. NCBI lineage: Eukaryota > Metazoa > Chordata > Amphibia > Anura > Hylidae > Phyllomedusa > Phyllomedusa bahiana. Next base: position 7,677 of record JAODAL010061947.1, on the reverse strand, counting down.
AAAACGAAAAAAAAAAAAAAAACAAAAAAACAAAAAAAAAAAAAAAAAAAAAAACAAAAACAAAAACAAGAAACAAAACAAAAATAAAAAAAAAAAATTTTGAGGGAAAATGCACTTAAAAACCACAATTCTGTTATTAATTTGTTGTTTTTCCACATACCATGATTATTGCTGTATCTCACAGCTATAGACCCCAAAAAATTATATATAAGACTTCTCAGCCTATTAAAAATTGTGAGGGAGAAAGGCCACTTAAAAAAGCCACATTCTGTTTCCAAAGGACATAATTATAGCTGTTATCACACAGCAAAATGACCTCAAACATTGCCATGCGAAAACTTCTAAAGATAAAGTAGATAAAATGGACTACGGTGTTGTCATGAAACCTGCTGTCTTACATTCTCCTCACAGCAAAAACCAGCAAAATGAAACTGTTGGGAATAGAGAATAAAAATTGCAGTAAGAAATTATCATTTTTAAAAAAAAGTTTTCAAGAGGACCAAATTCTGTTTGAAAAGGAATGTGAAGTAGACCGCAACTCATTCGTGACCACGCAATTAGGGCCACAACATCATCCGAGATCCATTTCCTGATTCATCTTGATGAAAGTCCAAACGATCCACAATATCTGTGGACGCCGATGCGTTTGTCTGTAATGATCTCCACTTGCTGAAGGTCCGCTCAGATATGACGCTGGCTGCTGGGCAGGACAACACCTCAATGTTTTGCGAGCGCGCTCGGGCCATTTCGTCATTTTTGGATACCCACAAGTCTATTGGTCCGGAACACATACAAAACACATCGGTGTTGAGATGCAGATATCGTGCACAATAGCTTAAGCAGTCTCTGTGTTTGGATAGTGTGCCCCCTGCATTGCATGCGTTGGTGAGGTGGTAAATAAAGATGCCAGAGTCACCCAATTGGCTTCTGACACCCTGGCCTGCTGCTGCTGCCTCCGCTACGGCTACTTGGCACTCTACAGCAGTGTTTCACGTCGCTGATGTGTTCCACCGTGACATATTAAGAACCGTGAAGCCGACACAACATATGTCTCCAGTTGATCATCCGCAAGTCTCCCAATTCCTGCATTTTTACTCTCTATTTGGGTGTGTGAAGGAAGTGCCTGATTTTGGTGTTTTGCAACCCGGGTTTCCAGAGGGTGCCACCCAGTAACTGTTGTATCATTTTGATGCCTTAATGCCGAGATCATGTTGGAGGAAATGGAGCATACAAGCACTCATGTGAGAGATGGAGCCTATTTCCCAGCCCTCCAGGGTCGAGGGGCACTAGCACACATATATCTTCCTCATCTTCCTCCTCCGCCTCAAATTCGCGCCAACCTCTTACCAAGGCAGGGACGTCGGTAACGTCGGTGTCTAGAATACCTCCTCCTCCTCCTCTCCGCTCCTCCGGCACCCTTCAACACAGCCCTGACTTGCCTGAGATGGGGGGGGAATGCACCCAGAGAGGCTATGCGCTGCCTTGCACTAGCCTGGGACCCCCGAATCCACTGCCTAATGAAGACCGATAAACATTGAGGAAAACTGTCGGGCCATGTGGATTCGTACGGAGAGAAAGGCTCCGTGTCCGCATCTGTGTCCGACTCCTCCTCCTTCGCTGGCGGCCTGTTGTTTCAGAGTGTCCAACGATCGTCCAGAACAAGATCACCACAATTGCTCATCTGACAAGGGCAATGTCCGCACTGACCATTTAGGTGGCATCTTCAAAACAGGGGCAACGAGCTCATTACCTGCCGTCCATCTCGTGTGGCTCAACAACCCGAGGTCCCGCACCGCTGCCTTGTCAGGCCATGTGTCACTTCGTACTGCGTAATGGCATTGCGCGCTGCCACAATCGCTGGACAGGTGAGGGTGGAATTCCAGCGTGTTGCCACTCAACATGAGACGGTTGACGGAGGCCGAGCTGACGCTGCCACGGGGGCAGCCAGGCGGGACGAAGCAGTGCGATCGCGGAAGTGCGAACTTAGACTTCGAGCCTTCCTCAGCAGGCAGTCCAGACCGGGTAGCTCTTTAGAAATTTCTGGAGACAATGGTTCATGACATGTGCCAAAGCAAGGGATGTGCTCCAGCCTAACCGAATCTTAAGGCGGCCAGCAGACTTCGCCCGTTGATCGCACACCACCATGCCTGGCACAAGTTCTTAGTACACCCATCCAGCACTCGGTCTCGTGCGTGAGAGCCGTCCACAGCTCAGACCTTTGTGTGGACGGTTCCTCCTAGAACAGATAATTTCAACACGCATGGTTTCAATGGGCACTTGATGCACCAGAGGACCTTGGGGGAAAGAACCCTGCACCAATCCCAGCGGTTTTTGAAGAGCGTGCGCCGAGCCTGGAGAGACCACCGTCACCACCAGTAGACATCCACCCATCACACCAGTGAGCTGAACACAGAGAATAGCGCCTGGCCGTGCTTACTAGTCCATGTGTCGTGTGTCAGATGACTTTTCCGGCCACAGATTGCAGACAACGCGCTTGAAATTTTAGATGACACGAGGCTTGGACAGGGCAGGGACGGCTTTTCGGGCAAAGAAATGCCTGCTCGGCAACTGGTATTGGGGGCAGGCAAGGTCCATGAACTGGCGAACCCATCTGTGTCCACCAACGGAAAGGCAACATTTTCCAAGGCCAAAAGCCTGGCAATGCCGACATTCAGCTTTTGGCTTTGGGATGGTTTGGGTTAAAATGTTTCTTCCTGCTCCCAAACCTTTAAGACAGAAGGCTTGGCTGCTAGACTGGCCACAGTAGGCTGCAGGTCGTCAACAGGCGGGAGGAGAAGTGGTAGGATGGTCCACTAGGTGGTTGCTGGTTGTTACCGGGCGACGGTGGAGCTGAAGCGGAGGCTGACCCTGATCATGACTCTGATTAGACATGGGCAGCTGAGAACGCTTGGAGGTGGCGGAGGAGGAGGAGGCTGAGACAGAGGGTGTGACAGTGGATGGAGGCCCGGCATCGTCTGGCCTTTTATGCCAAGTAGTTACCACCATTTCAACACATGCATTCGCTGCGTGACTAACATGTTTGGTGGTGGTTTAACCACCTAAGGGTTCTGTGCCTCTACCTGCGTTACGGCAAAGGCGGCATAAGACATGCGCTGGGTGAATCAGAGGCTTGCCTCAAAGAGGCCCAAGGCTTGAGAGGTCCTGGAACTTTTTGACGGCGATAAGCGAGGAAGCGGAGTTTGTGCTGACCGTGGGTTGGGGGAATCTTTTCAGTTTGGGCTTCCCGCGGACCGCCCTCCCCTTTTTGAGGAGGAACCCCCTACTGACACTACCCCCCTCGTCTTCCTCCCGTCCCCGTGATTTAAGGGGCTCGCAAGCAAAAATTCCCGCTGAAAAATCACGTTGGGGGTCCCCCAATGTCGTCATTTATCTTTCAACAAGGTGACTTCGTCGTCCTGACATTCTGCATCCCGGGGGCTGCGGGCTACAAGCAAGGGGACTGCAATTTCGTTGCCGGGGCCGCCCGGGGGGTTTTTGCCGATGGACCGGCCCTTTCCCTTCTCCTCCTTGTTTGGGATCGTTTAAATGGGCGTCAGGAGAGGGAAAAACACTCTTTGGCCCCCTTGATCTTTTGACAGCCCCTTTTGACCCCAAAACCCCTTTTTGTCACCAAAGAGGTCTTCAGAAAATGGATTATCCACAGTGGTGGGTACACGAGTTGACATTTGGGCTGCTTCATGTTGGACGGATGCTGATGATGCTGATGACGACATTTGTGGCCGTGACTGAGAGGACGAGGAGGTAAGACTGCTGGATGCAGGTTGCATTAACCACTGAAGGACAGATTGGCGACGCTGTTCGTTACTAAAGATTCACAGGGCCTTACCTAGCGATGACAGGCCTGACGGTCCTGCAACTGACGAACCGCTGGCATGCGTGTTGTCGCCAGCACTGGAAGGAGCACCTTCTCTCGTACCTCTACCTCCATGTCCTACCCCCCTCTTTGCTCGCTTACTACCTGAATTTCGCTCCATGTTCAGAAATATAAAAATTTGAGAAGGTATGGAAGAGTTTTGGGAAGTCTCTTATTAAAAGACGGCAAATCACAGCTATTCTCAAATCCCTCAAATCAAAACAAAATTGCTGTATTCAAATTTAACTGCAAAGTAGATCTATCAACAAAGCTGGCCTGCGCCAAAGTGAAAAAAACACGTATCTTAAATGTATTCGGAGAATACAAGGTATTTTTTGGCACCTTTTATTCATCTGTGGTGACTACAAAATTGCTGTATTCACATTTAAGTGCAAGGTGTCTCAATGAACAAAGCTGTAGTGCGCCAAAGTAAAAAAACACGTATATGTAATGTATTTGGATACTAAAAGGTATTTTTTGGCACCTATCAATTCACCTTTGGAAATTACACAATTGCTGGATTCAAAATTAACTGCAAGGTGGCTCTATCAACAAATCTGGACTGGGCAAATGTACAAAAAACACGTATCTGTAATGTATTCGGATAATAAAAGGTATTTTTTTGCACCTTTCAATTCACCTGTAGTGACTACAAAATTGCTGTATTCAAATTTAACTGCAAAGTAGATCTATCAACAAAGCTGGCCTGTGCCAAAGTGAAAAAACACGTATCTGAAATGTATTCGGATAATACAAGGTATTTTTGGCACCTTTCAATTGACCTGTGATGACTACAAATTGCTGTATTCACATTTAAGTGCAAGGTGCCTCAATGAACAAAGCTGTAGTGCGCCAAAGTAAAAAAACACGTATCTAATGTATCCGGATAATAAAAGGTTTTTTTTGGCACCTATCAATTCACCTGTGGCGAATACAAAATTGCTGTATTCAAATTTAACTGCAAAGTAGATCTATCAACAAAGCTGGCCTGCGCCAAAGTGAAAAAACACATATCTGAAATGTATTCGGATAATACAAGGTATTTTTGGCACCTTTCAATTCACCTGTGGTGACTACAAAATTGCTGTATTCACATTTAAGTGCAAGGTGCCTCAATGAACAAAGCTGTAGTGCGCCAAAGTCAAAAACACGTATCTGTAATGTATTCGGATAATAAAAGGTATTTTTGGCACCTATCAATTCACCTGTGGCAACTACAAAATTGCTGTATTCAAATTTAACTGCAAAGTAGATCTATCAACAAAGCTGGCCTGTGCCAAAGTGAAAAAACACATATCTGAAATGTATTCGGATAATACAAGGTATTTTTGGCACCTTTCAATTCACCTGTGGTGACTACAAAATTGCTCTATTCACATTTAAGTGCAAGGTGCCTCAATGAACAAAGCTGTAGTGCGCCAAAGTCAAAAAACACGTATCTGAAATTTATTCGGATAATACAAGGTATTTTTTTACCTATCAACCTGTGCTGACTACAAAATTGCTGGATTCTAATTTAACTGCAAGGTGGATATATCAACAAAGGTGGAATGGGCAAAATTGAAAATGAACACCTATCTGAAATGTATACTGATAATTAAAGTGGAGTTTTGCACCTAACAAAGAGACCTGCAGTTACTAGAAAAGATGTTTATCCTAATATAAGTTCAGGCTGCCCAATATCCAGGAAATATTTCAATAGAAAACTGTTAATAATAAAGCTATTGCAGTGCAATGTCTACACTAAGTCTTGGTGAACTTTATCCAGTATTCTTTATAGAGCTTGTCTGTGTTCACCCGCGGGGGCCCCCCCCCGCTCTCCCCCGTGACTTTACAGCGGTAGATGCTCCTTTTAAAATTCTCTAGCTAACTACATAAAATCTTCCAATCTCTAATCTAACTAAGTTGTAAGGATCACAGCTAATAGTATTGCTTTCTCTGTGAAGAAATAGAATAATTTCGCTGAGCTGTTTGGACACAGGCAGAGCGCACGTCCTACTGCTATGAGACGCTGAGAGACACTGAGGCTGAACAGGAAGGGCTGTTCTATGTAAAACGAGGTCATGTGATTTTTCCAGCCAATCGCAACCATACACATCCCAGTCATGACGTCGCACACACATCTCACCTTGCTCTATTCTGTAAGCTGATTTGCTGGCCGCCAAAATGACAGGAAGCGCCGAAAATGGCGCGATCTTAATAGATGATGCACAGATTTTAACCTAAATTATCGCATGATCTAAAAATTTCGATCAACATAAAAACTGTGCCGATTTCAACTTTGTCGATAATAATCGCTCAACACTACAGATGAGGTTTAACACAGATAAATGCAAGGTTATGCACATGGGGGAGGAAACATCCATTCCATAATTACTTGTTAAACGGAAAAACTCTGGGTAAAATTGACATGGAGAAGGACTTGGGAATCCTGGTTGACAGTAAACTCAACTGTAGCAGCCAGTGTCAGGCATCAGCAGCCAAGGCAAATTGGATTATGGGGTGTATTAAAAGGGGCATAGATGCACATGATGAGAACATTATTCTCCCATTATACAAGTTCATGGTTAGACCACACATGGAATATTGTGTACAGTTTGGGCACCAGTGCACAGGAAAGATATTGAAGAGCTTGAACAGGTACAAAGGCGGGCAACAAAAATAATAAAAGCACTGGGTGGACTGCAACACCCAGAAAGATTAGCAAGGTTAGGGTTATTTAGTTTAGAGAAAAGACGGCTTCGGGGGGACATAACAAATATTTTTAAATATATTAAAGGTCAATATAAAGATTACTCCCAAGATCAATTTATACCCGGGATTGTATCCAGTACAAGGGGGCATCGTCTGCGTCTTGATGAAAGAAAGTTTCTACATAAACATAGAAAGGGATTCTTTACTGTAAGAGTAGTGAGACTGTGGAACTCTCTGCCAGAGGAAATTATCGTGGTGAATAACAGAGTTCAAAAAGGGTCTGGACGCATTTCTATAATATAACAAGTTATAGTGACTAAGATTCTGGAGAAAGGTTGTTGATCCAAGGATTTATTCTGATTGCCAGATTGGAGTCGGGAAGGAATTTTTTCCCTAAAATGAGGACAATTGGCTTGTACCTCATGGGGTTTTTTGCCTTCCTCTGGATCAAAGGTTTAGCAAAATAGGCTGAACTGGATGGACGTCTGTCTTTTTTTGGCCTTACAAACTATGTAACTATGTAACTATGTAGATACCGACTGCCCATTGACTATAAACGTCCTGCCAGTCAAAATCTACAACATCTAACTCTGCACAGACATTTTAAAACTGGACTTTTCATTGTGAAGACAGGGATAATTTATTACTGTCCCTGCCTTCTTAATTGCTCAAAGAATGCTGTATAAACAGACAAGCAGAAAACATCTAGGCTCCATAGCTGCAAGAGCTGTTGGGTTCTATCGGAACGAGCTCGGCTCTGCAGTTAGTTTAGACAACGTATTTCCACTGTGACTGGTGATAATATATCAGCCCTATTTTAAGGGAAAATCAAGAAAAACATTTTTTTTTAAAAAAAAAATGCCCCCAGACGTCTCTTTCTGATCTTATCGGGGGCACAATATATAAAATAGAATAATATAAAAAATACACAAAAATAAGATTTTATTAAAATTAATAGTAACAGCCCAAACCGCAACTTTTAGACTCACCCCAGACGACCCTAAAACTTTACAGTCCTTATATGTAAGGGTTTGTTCACACGGAGTTTTCACTCCGTGTCACAAGCGCTTTAAGGATCCGTCTTGGGGTCCGCTCTGTCGGTCCCCAAG
>JAODAL010061946.1:0-20029 GCA_025379985.1 Phyllomedusa bahiana | reverse complement strand
TTTAAAATCCAGACCCCAAAGGGTTTCGGGCATATTGAAAATCAAAAGGGGATTTCCCAAAAATACTAAAAAAATAAAAAAATGAACATTTTGATTTTTTAGGGGACAAAAAAAAGTACAGCGCAGTTACAGGAAAGAATCTGCAGAACTAAGCAGATGCTAAATACTTGCAAGTCAAATTTATGTATAAGATAGGTAAGACGACTTTATACAAAATTACAGTAGCCTCATGTACAAAGCTGTAGTGGATGGAGAGATATGGAGCCTGAAAGTCACAAGTTCAGAACATTGTTACCATTTTGCTTGTCAGTGTAAAATATATTTATTGGATATGACTAGAACACAAAAAAAATTTAAATATGCAAAACACTGCAGGAACATTTGTGAAGTCTCTGAATTTGTTCTGAGACATAGTATTGCCTCCATCAGTCTGCATACATACCTCACATCTGATCTCATTATTTCCAGGCTAGAGAACGGCCTCTCTACACTAAATTGGTTGGGGGCAAAGCGTGCCCACAGGGCAACATCTCTAACAATGTCATGGTATAAAAGGAATTGCCTCAGCCGCATCAGTTTTGATGAAGGGTTAAAACTCTTCTAACTTCTTTTGAAAACAGGTAAAAAATTTGCTGAAATCTGTTTGCCCTGGAGCAGAATCTTTCCCCTGGGCAGCGCTTTGCCGCTCCATGTCATCAATTACACTCCTAAAGTGAAAAGGGCTGAAGATATGGGAGCTGTAGCACTGGCCGCACCCAAATCCTCTTGCTCTTGCATTCGAACTAACTGGACCAATAATTATATGTTTTGGGAGTCGGATTCGGTCCTTTTATGACGACTCCGACTCCTGAAAATGGGCACCGACTCCCAAAAGCTCGGGCGACCAGTGCTGGCAGCCTATCAAGAGAGGAGCAAACAGGTCTGTAGCTATACCCAAACCTGAGGAGCTGATGCAGCCAATACAAGAGAGGATATCTAGGAATAGGTAGGACGCTGTTAATGGACATATATTGCAAAGTGACTTGTTTTTGCAAGATCTTTAACATGAAAAACAATCCTTGTAGTGAGACAACCTATTTCACCTTAGGGCATGTTCACAAATCTTCATGAAATTAGCATCTACACACCATGTGGATTTTATGATGTGGATGCAGATGTTCAGCACATATTGTATAAAAGACTATCAGAATTACCCAGCTCTGCATGGGTCTATTTTGTTTGACTGTTTGTGTAGCCGATGCATAAAGAGCAGATACTGTTCACGGAGAGTTCCATTTTCTTTTGCGAAAATATCTCAAACGGTAGGTCCTAGAGAACTGGAACTTGCTTTTACCTCTCTAGGACGTACCCTTCTTGACATATTTGCAAAAAGTCAATATTCCCCATGATTGGTGTCTATTCTTTACTTATGGCTAACATCGCAACTTGACAGATTTTCTAGGGGGGGTCAGATCTGGAGAAAGTGCAGGCCGCTCCATTTCAGGGACCGGAGTCTCCAACAGCCGTTCCCTAATGATGGGACCTTGATGAGCTGGAGCATTGTCATCCATGAAGAGGACATTATCCCTGTGTTGTTCATGGAGAGGCACAATGACTGGAGTAATGGTGTTATTCCAGTAGTAGAAGCGGTCACTGTACCACTCACAAAGTGTAGGGTAGTTCTGTATCAACCAGACACACCTGCCCAGTGCCCACACTAACACCACCAAAGACTCACCTGTGACCGATACATAGACTTTTCCAGCATGTCCATTATTTCTGCTCCGAGTGAATCGACTCATCACTGAACAGCCCTGAGAACCACTAGTCTCTTTCCCAGCTTAGTTGCTTCCTGGCCCATGAATGATGATGATACCGGTGTCTGGTGGTGTGGTCAGGTACCCATGCCAGTCGTTTAGCACACAGACCAAGCTGATAACGGCTACGAATGGTCTTATGTGACACTTGGTTGACTCTCTCCTCCCGTAAACATTCCTGGAGTTATGTGCCATTCATCATCTGGTTCTGCAGGGCATTGTTTACAGTGAAGCGGTCATCAGTGTGTGATGTAGTCAAAAGACGTCCACTTCTTTGCCTTTCTGTGCCTCTTCCAGTCTGTTACAACCTGCTGAAGACCCTCTGTGACACTCTAAGCTCAGTGGCCACTTCTGTCTGAGAGTATCCTGCTTGAAGCCTCACAATGGCGAGGTATTGTTGATCAATTGTAAGGTGTTGTCTTGGTCTCATGATATCGAAATGTGAACAGCACGATGAGGAGGACTGTTTTAAATCCCAATTCAAATTGATTCAGGGATCAAACACCTGTTGGGAATTTTGCCATTAAGCTCCTTGTTAGAGATCAGCAAGTTATGCAAAAAGTACTGAAACACTGAACAGTAGGACATGTGCATCTACAGTTGAGATGAGGTTATTTAGTTCATTTAAAAAATTCTTCGCAAATTCATCCTGAAATTTCAACCAAAAGCCAAATATCCCCACCTTATTGTGAGTAGTGTATATTGATCTGCACCGAGCTCCATTGGTCTGTTTTGTGTCATCATAATTTGACGCGGTTTCTTGGCTCTCTATTGACCTCTAGGAAGGTAAATCGCGGGATGTACATGGAGAAATTATGACACTTTCTACACTGACACATGGATTTTCCATTGAAATCGATGAAGAGTGAATTTCATGTAGATTTTCTCATAGAATTGAGAATCTGTGGTGTGAACGGATCTCTTTGGTTGTCTGTCCGTCTGCTGTTTTTTATATTTGCCAGTAGATTGTCTTCATCTCTTAATGAAATACCCTGTGGATTTAATTGCTTCTCAAGGGATTTCCATGTTAATCAGTCCCTTAAGTAGTTCACCTAATGTAGGAAAGCTACTGGTGGCTGCCACCCAAATCCCCACAAATATACCTTATTTACAGGTTTGATGAGAATCCCCTGCCCTGTTAGCTCGTAACTCCCTGATAAAGGGAACGTGTCATTGTTTAAGTCCCATTTTTATGTTAAACACATTTTTAGGATTTTTTTTTATTTTTATATCGCTTTCAATATTTTTTTTTAATAGTAATGTCTTGCAGTTTTCACTTTGGCCACTAGGCCTTGTTTGCACTGCTTTAAAGGGGTTGTCTCACTGCAAGGATTGCTTTTCGTGTTAAAGATCTTGCAAAAACAAGTCACTTGGCAATATATGTCCATTAACAGTGTCCTACCTATTCTGAGATATCCCCTCTTTTATGGGCTGTATCAGTTCCTCAGATCACTATAGCTACAGACCTGTTCAGTCTCTCATGATAGGCTGCCAGTACTGGTTGCTATAGCTAGAAGCCAGGTCTGTACTGCAGCTTAGTGGAAGCCAGTAAACACGCCCCTAAATTCAAAGTGAAACCAAGAAAACAGGACTGAGGTAAGATGAAACTATGTAGTGAGACAACCCCTTCAACAGCAGTCATAGAGATGCTTTGCAGTAGCTTCATGCACATAGGAGCCTTAAGACTGACTGAGTCCCATTCACTTCTGTCGGAGCGTTTTCTAGTCATGCTCTGTGACCTGGGAAGAAGTCACTGTGCAGGGAGGTGAAAGGGTGAACTGTGACTATCTCCTCTTGTGACTGGTGTTATCTGTTCACATTGGTGTCTCTTTTCAGTTTGACCCTCTTTGTGCTGATAATGAGCAGACAACTGAGAATCTTCTACAGAGAACAGGAAGTGTCAGACAATTATTAGGCTTAGTGGCCAAAGGGAAAACTGCAGGACTTAAGAATTATTAAAAAAAATATTGAAAGTGGTATGGAAAATTTTAAAAAATATATAATTAAAAATTCTTAAATGTGTTGAACATAAAAATGTGAGTTAAACAAGAAGTCATTTTTGATGACACATTCCCTTTAAGAATGGATCTTGTACACCAGAGACTGCAATGCACAATCTCTTTAATGCATCTTGCTGAATTTGTTTGCTATTTCTCATTAACACCGTATTCATCTTGCTAAAAATAAAAAAAAAAAAAAAAAAAAAAATTCCCTTTGTTGTGAACACAAGTCTTATTTTTTGGAACAACTAAAGTGGGTGTTAAATGAAACTGTGAGAACACAATGGATGATGAGCACGGAAGATTTAATCCACCGAGTACTCTATAACAGGAGATCTACCCTCTATGAATACGATTTAGCTGAATAGTTTCTAGAATTGACACCAGTTGTATCAGGCCGACATTACAGCTGCATGGATATATTTACATCCACTTATCCCATCTGCTGGGGGCTTTGCAGCTCACACATCTCCGTATAGCACAGTCAATGCAGGTCCATAGACTGTTAGGGTATGTTCACACTGTGTATTGGGGCACGTACTGTGTGCGCTGCAGTACGCCGTGTGTGTTGGAGGTACGCGCTGATCAGCGCATACTCCCAAGGACAGGGGAGGCCGGCACGCATTTCGCTGCGTATAAAGCGCAAATACCTAGCAAAATGCGCGCTGCAATTACACTGTGTGAACATACCTTTAGGGTGTTCAGATGATGGATTTTCAGTGCTGACACGAAGCAAGGCCTCCTATACGAAGTATTGTCAGCGTAAAATGACATGTCAATTCTTTTGTCGGCTCTTAGGCTATGTTCACACGACATAATTGCAGGGTGTAATTACACCCCGCAGTTACGCCGTGTGTTCGGGAGTTTGCCCGCCGGCCCCATAGACATTCATTACTAGCAGCGCGTGTTTGCTGCTAGTAATTGACATGTCACTTTCTCCCCATTCGCGAAATACGGTGAGCGGGGAGAGGAGGCGAAATCCATAGTTCTCTATGAGAACTGCGGATTACCGTAATGACTGGGACGGATTTCAGCCATATTTGCGCGCAGTACGGTGCGCAATACCGACTGTCCCCAAATCTGTCCCCAAATTAGCCGTGTGAACATAGCCTTAGGGTACATTCAGATGATGGATTTTCAGTGATGACACTAAGCAAGGCCTCCTAAGCCAAGTATTGTTGGCGTAAAACGACATGTCAATTCTTTTGTCTGCTCTTAGTCTATGTTCACACGACATAATTGCGGGGCGTAATTAGACCATGCAATTGCGCTGTGTGTTCAGGAGCTCGCCCACCGGCCACATAGACATTCATTGCTAGCAGCGCGTATTTGCTGCTAGTACTTGACATGTCACTTTCTCCCTGCTCGCGAAATACGGTGAGCGGGAAGAGGAGGCGTAATCCATAGATCTCTATGAGAACTGCGTAATGACTGGGACGGATTTTGGCCGTGTTTGAGCGCATTACAGTGCGAAATACGGACCGAAATGTGCCCCATTTTAACCCGTGTGAACATAGCCTTACAGTACGTGCTGAAAATACTAGAATAACAATCGGCGGCATCTGAACAACGACGCTGATTTTATATAGGGTGTAATGTTAATCACTTTATTCTTAGATTGGACGCTGATTCTGAGGCAGATTCAGCACTGAATCCGTCCCCCAATCGTTGCTCAGATCTGCCATGTGTACTTACCCCTATGTAAGCCCTGTCAAAAATGCTGGAATCGGCATAGCCGACACGCACATGACAAGTATGACGCAAATGGTGTGGTCTAAAGACTGGAATGCTTTGAAAATTAGAAAAAATAAAGCTGCCACCACTGTCCTGCAGCTGTGATGTTACATACGTGATGCTGCAGCCAGTCACTGGCCTCAGTGCTCTTACATCAGACGCACCAGCGGAGACCCCATTACATGAATGATGTGTGTGATGTCACTGCTGCCGGACCGGCAGGGAAGGCCTGAGCAGTAGCGCCGCTTAGGGTTAATTGATGCTAGGGTTTGTTCACACAGCGTCTTTTGGGCCTTTTTTTTTAGCATGTTTGACGCGCTGAAAAAACGGCCCAAAATAAGCCTCAGGCAAGCTTCAAATCTTCCTTCCTTGACTATAATGTAAAAGACGCCTTGTCTTTCACATGAAGCGGATTGGCAAGCCGCAATTACGGGCGTAAAAACAAGTGACGTCAATTCTTGAGGCGTTTTTCGCTCGTAAAATCCCCACAGGAATCTAGGATTTTTCAAAATACACTTTGAAATACGCCTCTAATCAGGCGTTTGAAGCAGATTTAGAAGCTGATTTTGAAGCGTAAATTTACACTTCAAAAAACGCCATGTCAACAGACCCTTAGGGGATGCTCACACGACGTGTTGACTCGATGTTGAGATACGCTTTTAGATGCGGGTTTCGGAACCCAAATGGACCCAACCACGCATCTGACAATGTGCAGTTTGATGTTACATTGTTTTCAATGTAAAACTCACATCGGCGATCAGACGAGTGATCGCTGAGGCGTGTTTACATGCGTCTTTCTGATCCGTTCGAGGAATTGTCATGTCAATTCTTTATCCGTTTGATGCAGCAGTCGCCCTATTTAAAACTATAGGGTGCGTGTCTGCTGCAGCCAAACACGTAGCTGCCTGTTGGATGCGATTTATGCAACGCTTTTGGAATGCATTTTTTGGATGCAAAACGGATCAAACATGCCGTGTGAACTTACCCTTAAAGGGGTTGTCTCACTACAAAGATTATATTAAAATTTTGGGGGCCCAAAAAAACTAAGGATGTCGTCCTTGGTTACATTGGCAAAGTGAAAACCGGTTTTAGAGAAGGGGCTTTTTTTACATGTGCTTAAAATGGTGTTTGTTTATGTCGGGGAAGCATTTTCCCTGCCCAGGTCCTGCCATGCAAAGGAAAGGCAGTTAAGAGGGGGCAGGAGTGTGTATTGGCAGGAAAGGGAGGAAAAGCAGTGAAGAGGATAAAATACACAAAACCCCCCCTCATGCCCTCTCACCTTCCCCCCTTTCCCTCCCAAATTTACACACACCCCGCCCCCCCCTCTTAAACCCTGCCTTTCCTTTGCATTGCAGCCTGGGCAGGACAGAATGCTTCCCGCCCGGTAAAAAAAACACCGTTGCTAAGCACAGTACCCATCCGTTTCAAAAACCCGTAGCACTTTGCCAATAGAAACCCAAAGGAGGTACCCTTAGTTTTTGGGGTCCCCACATTTTTCACAATGCTTCATAGTGAGAAAACCCCTTTAAGAGAAGTTTAAGAAAAAACCTTCACATAGATTATCCCCCCCTTCTAGGACAGCACAACACTTCAGCCCCTGCTGTTTTCAGCACGTGACTTATTCTGTAAGATTCAGCAGTTTTTGAGCATTTACTCCTTAAATCTTATTCATGAGCAGGTGTTAGCCCCGCCCACCAAAGGCTAGCCCCACCCACTGACAGTTATTCTACCTATTCAAAGTAATAGGGTTGTCAGTTGAGGTGGGCGGGGCTAGCCTCCGATTGGCTGGGTTTGAAAAAAACTGACACTCTGAAGGACTCTTCGAATGACTCTTCTGGCTGAAAACTGCAGATTTGATTATTAAATACATGAAAACTCCAGCATCTTAAAAGAATAAGGGACACAGCGCTGGAAACAGCAGGTCTGACACTAGCTTGTTCTGTCCTCAGCAAGGGGGGCAAAAACTATGTGACAGGTTCTCTTTAAAGGGGTTGTCGGACTGCAAAGATTAGCTTTCAACATGTAGGGAACACTAAATGAAGATGTTTTTCAAATATATTGCGTTCATTTTTTATTGTTAATCTACAAATGATTTTATCACCTTCTGTGGGCTTTCTGGTTTTTCTAGTTATCGACCTGTTTGCTTGTTCTCCCCTGCTGTTTGTCTTCTCTGATAGCAGGGAGTGAAGTGATCATATAGGTGGAGGCACAGAACTGCAGCCTGAGAGCTTGTGTGTTATCTGATTTTTCAGACAAAAGACACTATTACTACTGTTTAGCTCTGAAGCTTCTCTGGACCTGGTAGCAGGAGATTGTTTATCTAATCTAGACTATTTAGCAGAAGTCTGAATACACAGGAGCTCATTAGCCACAGCTTGAACAGGAAGTGACAGGATGCATGAATGAAAGAATGCTCCTGGCTCTATGAAACAGTGAGATGAGACAACCCCTTTAAATGTTCTCTGATCTGGGGGCAGCATGTTAATCATAAGGGCGGATTGCTAAAAAAGCATCAAAAATGCGCCAAAAAGGCACTGGGTGAAAGCAGCCTTATGGTTTTCTATGAAGTCAAAATCTGGATGCTCAGCTGTAGTTGTGGGGAGTCCATCATTTTTGCCACAGGTTGTAGCAATGTGCGTGGATAACGGCGCATCGCGCATCCATATGTCATTGTCTGAGTCCATGCTTGTTTTCAGGAACGTCTCTACTCTGGTTCACTACATTATACAGCTATATATCCCTCGTTGTTGCTGGAGGCAAAATGTTCCTTGCCACATCTTTCCTAACCTGAACTGACAGTCTCATGTAAAGGATACAATCAATTCTAGATATTATCCGTGTATTTGCTCAGTGTCCTTTTACCATCCTTCTGCAGCAAGGGCAAAGCGTCACTGTCCTTGCCCTGTGGCGTCTATTAACACGTCTTCAGTGTAACAAAGAACCCTCAAACCAGCGTTGGTTTGGTTTACATTTTTTCCACAGTGTCCGTCCCAAGGGGTTTGAAATTGTAGAAACTAATACCTTGAATAAAAAGCGGGTACTCCGTATTACAGAACACACAATCCTATAACTGTTAAACAGAGGGAGGAAAAGCATCTCCAGAAAAACTACCCCCAAATTAAAATCCCTTGGGGAAATCGGAAAAAAAAATTTTAGCCCAAAAAAGGTAAGAGATCCCACAATGAATCATATAGAACAAGAAAAAAATATAGCTACCATTTTTTTTTTTTTTTTTTTTTTTTTTTTTTGCTGTCTACCAATAAATTGGGCCCCAGGCCGGAAAGAGAAACCAAATGGGTTTGGGTAAAAAAGACCTGTATATTATACAGGGCTGGGGAAAGGGGAGTCGGTCCCAAATTTTGCGGGAGGGGAGTCTTATAAAATAACCGACTCCAAAATATATAATAAGTTGGCCCTTTGTTCGATGCAGGAAAGAGCAAGAGGAATTGGTCCGGCCAGTGCTACTGCTCCCATATCTTCGCCTTATCACTAGGGGGTTAATTGATAAATGGAGCAGGCAAAGCGCTCCCCCGGGGAAAAATAACCCCTGCTCCTGGAAAACGTTTCACAAAATTTTTCACCTGTTTTCCCCAAAAAAGAAGGTCCAACCTTTCATCTAAATGACTGTTGAGGCAGTTATTTATACCCGACATTGTTAGAGATTTGCCCCTGTGGTCACCCTTTCCCCCCAAACCCCAAGTTAGTGTAGAGAGGCCGTCTTACCCGGGAAAATCATGAGATCGATTGAGGCCATGAGGGCGATCTGAGGGGAAAAATACTATTTCTCAAAACAAATTCAAAGACTTACAAATGTTCTGTATGTTTTGAAATTTTTTTTTTGTGTTCTAAAGTCATATCCAAAAAAATATATTTTCCCTGAAAAGCAAAATGGAAAACAATTTTTGAATTTGGTTTTTCAGGCTCCAATCTCCCATCCCTAAGTTTTGTACATGAGGCTACTGTGTTATACAGTTATTTACGATTTTATACAAAATTTTGCTTGCGAGATTTTAGCATCTGCTTAGTTCTGCGATTCTTTCCTGTAACTGCTGTTGCTGTTTTGCTCCTAAAAACAAAATGTTAATTTTTATTATTTTTTTTAGTTTTGGGGAAATCCCCCTTTTGGTTTTACTTGCCTGAACCCCTTTCGGGGCCTTGGATCAGATTAAGCATCTTGAAAAAATTTTGATCCCCGGTTCCCCTCCCCCCTTTCCCAATGTTGGTGCAGAGGGATTTGGTTACAAATAAGCTTTTTCTTAAATTTTCCCCACAAGTGTTCAAAGATCAAAACATTTTCCCTTTAGCTTTGTCGGGGGTTGTTCTACCAAAATGTTTGTTATTGTATCAAAGGGGAAAAAACACCGTTTTCCCCATTTTTTCAGAAAAAGTTACCCTTTAAACAGCGCCTGTATGAGGGGTCGGATCTGGGTTTGGCTTGCCGCCCCCACAGCCTGTTTTATAGTGTTTTTATTGGGGAAATCCTTTCCATTTGGGGAAACGCTCTTTTTTGCTTCTTAAGAGATCATTTTTGGATTCTTGCTCTGTATTGTATATGAAGGACAATCTCCCATTTTGTGCGGGTCTTGCTCTGCTTTCTATTTATAATTGAGTAGTTTTTCTGGAGATGCTTTTTCTCCCTGTTTTTTTTGCACTAAAAAAAACCTTTTACTACATTTTTATGTGTTGTGCAGTATGGAGTTCCCGCTTTTCCTTTGAGGTATAAGTATCATGTTTCTGGTTACTAGTTGCACCCCATTTATATACCGAAGGTGGTGCCAGCAGGACTGTGGAGTCGGTGCCAATTTACACTTCACAAAACGACGTATGAGAGTAATTCTCTCAGAACTGTAGAATGTAAGGCTATGTCAACACAGCAATGTTAAATTGCCGTCCAAAACGCGACAGCATTTTAACTTTGCTGGACCGCAGTTTTTGGTGCCGATTTGCCTAAAAAAGGGGGTTGTTTTGGATTTGCTGCAGCCCCGTACATTGAATGTCGGAATCCGTGGCAATCCTGCGGAAGATCAGCGGGTTCAAAAACCCGGCCGGAAAAAACCCTTTGTGACGTACACCCGGGATTCTTCATTGCGGTCAGCACCGCGCTGGATACAGTGGAATGTTTGGCGAATTCTGAATCCGCCATAAAACTGTTGAAAAACCCGTGTAGACATAGCCGAGGTGCCCTCCTGAATTGCATCAGGGTGTTCAATTTGAAAGGCATTTGCTGAGTGCTTCCCTGTATAAATGCATTTAGGTTGTACGCGACTAATACATATCCATTTTATTTATCTATTTTTATAATGGGAGATTTTTAAGAAATAATGCCAGAACTACTGCCACCATGTTTTTCCCTTTTGTCCATGTGTGGATTGAAAAGAAGGTTGTGATACCATTTTGTAGCCGCATGGTGTGTGCAAAAGTTTTTTCCTAAATCGCTCTGTTGCTTTTTATTTCTTTCCGTAAGACCTCTGAGATGACCAGAATTTGTGCCATTATTCTGCCCGGACCATCTTATATTGTATTATATGTTTGATTGGTGAAAATAAGATAAACAGTGTGCTGGGCATTCGAGAACATTTGCTGGTTTTGTACATTGGGGGCCACTTGCGGTGGCTCTTTTCAAAAGCGGCTCGAGATCACTTGAGAACAGTATTGTGCTGGGAGGCCTCGCTCTTCTTGCACAGCTTGTGGACTGGCATAGTAAGTAGCTGGAAATCGCTTAGTAGCATCATACATTTTGCAGAAGAGCGAGGAAGGCGTTTTTTGGTTTTGAGACGGATGATTTTGGCGATTTGACGTTTTTGATCTCTGCACAATACAATGATCTCACAATTGCCTTAATTATATCTTGCCTTTTGTAAACTAATTGCTGTAAAACAATTTCCCTTATACCCCCTCTCATAAAAAGTTAGAGATATTTGGCTTTTGGTTGACATTTCAGGATTAACGTAAAAATTTTTGATATTTTTTTTTTTAAAAGAATGAATTTATACAAACTTTTAACTTTGAAAGCGATGTCCAACTGTTCAGTGCTTTATGCACAACTTGCTGATTTATAACACAGAGCTTAATGGCAAAATTCACAACCGATATTTGATCTCCCGGTAAATTTAGGGGACCTATTTAAACAGTCGTCCTCATCTCGCAGTTCACGTTTTGACACTTGAGACCAAGACAACACCTTACAGTTGATCAACAGTCCCTCACAATTGTGAGGCTTCAAGAGGTGGTCCGGACGGAAGTGGCCCTTCGCTTAAAATGTTAGTTTCATAAAAAAGGTTGTACGGAGTACAGAGAGGGTGAAATGCTAGTTCAAGGTTATTTTGGGGGGGAAATTTCCAGGGGTGTGGGGGGAGTCGGGTTTTTCGGGGCTAAAAAAAGGAGACTCTGACTCCCCAAAAAATTTTAATAAGTTGGTCCAGAGTTCAACGCAAAGAGCAAAGGGGGTTGGGTCCGGCCCTGTAAGCTCCCATTCTTATCTCAAAATGGGAGTTAATTGAGAATGGGCAGCAAAGGCTGCCCCAGGGAAAAGTTCCGCTCCCCGGGGAAACAGATTTCAGCAAAATTTTTCACCTGTTTTCAAAGAAGTAGAAGGTTCAAACTATTTTATCAAACCCGATGGGCTGAGGAATTTTTAACCCTGACTTGTTAAAAAGTTGCCCCCTGTGGTCACCGTTTTTTCCCCCAAACCCAAGTTGTGTAGGAAAGGCCCTTCTCTAGCCTGGAAATAAAGAGATCAATGTGAGGTCGGGATGCAGGACGATGGAGGCAATACTATTTCTCGAAAAATTCAGAGACTCCCAAAGTTCCTGCAGTTTTTTGCTTTTTACAATTTTTTTTGTTTAATGTCATTCCCAAAAAAATATTTTTTCACTGACAAACAAAATGGTAAAATGGTTTGAACTTGTGACCCCCCCTTTTAAACCCCCCATATCTCTGTTTTTTTTCATTTTCCACTTACTTTTCTTTCAAGTATTTTTTTGCATCTGCTTAGTTCGCGATTCTTTCCTGTAACTGCATTGGTTTCTGTTTTCTCCAAAAAAACAAAATGTTAATTTTTTTTGTTAGTATTGGGGAAAAACTCCTTTGGTTTTCAATCTGCCTGAAATCTTTGGGCCCCCGGGATCAATTCAAGCATATCTTGAACAAAATCTGATCCCCCCGGGCTCCTCACACTTCCCAATGTTTTGGGTAGACTGGACTTATAAAATACAGCTTTTTCTTCAACTTTACCCACAAGTGTTCAAAAAATAAAAAAAAATTTTACCCTTTCTTATCATTTTCTTCCTACCCCAATAACTTGATTTTTGTATCTAAGGGGTTTAAAAACCCGAAGTTACCATTTTACTATAGTAAAAATTATTACTTAAACATGCCCTGAAAGAGGGAGTCGGGGGAGTCGAGATCGGAGGTTTGGGAATTGAGGAGTCGAGTCGGGGGGTTCGGGTTTCCGACTCGCGCCCGGGTAAATTTCCCCCGCAATTACGCCGTGGGGGGGGGGTACCTGACACTTACAGTCATGGCCAAAGTTTTGGGAAAAGAAAAAAAATATTTATTTTTACAGACTGTTGCCCCTGGTTTTTCTGTGTGTTTTTGTAGATTTTTTTTACTACAGAATACAAGTGCAAAACATATTATGATTAACAAAAGCTTTTATTGGTTTTTTGAATAGTTTAAAGCAGCAAGTCAAATTTGCTGTTGACCCTTCTTTTAGGACCTCGAATTCTCCCCGGCATGCCTTTAAACAACTTTGGGCCCAAAACCGATGGGGTAGCAGTCAAATTTTTGCACAATCAATGGTTTCATTTTGTCCAATTTTTTTTGGTTTTTTTTGTCCATCCCTTTTTTTTGATTGACCCCAATTCTAATGGGGTTAAGATTGGGGGTTTTCCGGCCCTTTTGGGGGCCCAAAATCTCTGTTTTGTTCCTTTAGCCATTTAGTTATCCCCCTTTGCTTTATGGGAAAATGCTCCCTATGCTGGAAAAGGCATGTGAACCAAAATGCTCTTGGCGGTTGGAGAAGTTGCTTGGAGGACATTCGGTACCATTCTTTATTATGGAGTGTTTTTAGGCAGACGTTAGAGAGCGATTTTCCCCTTGGCTGAGAAGCAAACCCCACCATGAATTTTCTGGGTGCTTTTCAGTTGGGATGAGGGCAAGACTGGTGGTATCGCCACCTTGTCTTTTCCCAACAAGCGTTTTTAGGGGTTCCAAAACTTCGGAAAGGGGATTCATCGAGAAAACTTTACCCAGTCCTCCCCAGTCCCCTCCCCGTACCTTTTGGGAGAATATCATCTGTCCCTATGTTTTTTTTTGGAGAGATGGCTTTTGCTGCCCTCCTTTACACCAGGCCTTGCTCCATGAGTCTCCCTCACAGTGCGTGCAGAGCACTACACCTGCCTGGCCATTCCTGAGCAAGCCGCACCGGTTTGCCCGATTCCGAAGCGGAAACACTTTTAAGAGAGGTCTGGGGCTTTCGGTTTTCTTGGGCCCTGGAGCCTTTTTTGGGAAAAAATGGAACCCCCATTCCTTGATGAGCGATAGATTGTTGATGAGTGCAATCTTTCTCTGGATCTCTTCCCTGTTGGCGTTTTGTGCAGTGCAATGATGACTGCACGTGTTTCTTTAGAGATAACCATGGTTAACAGAAGAGAAACAATGATGCCAAGCACCAGCCTCCTTTTAAAGTGTCCAGTGGTGTGATTCTTACTTAATCAGGACAGATTGATCTCCAGCCCTGTCCTCATCAACACCCACACCTGTGTTAATGGAGCTATCACTGAAACGATGTTAGCTGGTCCTTTTAAGGCAGGCCTGCAATGAAGTTGAAATGTGTTTTGGGGGGAAAAGTTCATTTTCTAGGCAACTATTGACTTTGCAATTAATTGCTGTTAAGCTGATCACTCTTTATAACATTCTGGAGTATATGGAAATTGCCATTATAAAACCTGATGCAGTAGACTTTGTAAAAATTAATATTTGTATCATTCTCAAAACTTTGGCCATGACTGTATGTACTGGTGCGTGGAACTGAGCTGCATATTCGAAATGAGGTTGCACCAATGCTTTGTAGAGCAGTAATATCCTGTCCCTTCCCTTTGTGGCAAATCCTTCTAATATGACCATATCCAGCTGGCCTGAGAGGCAGATGATTATGTGCTGTGCTGTTATGTAGCCTATGCTCTACAAGTACATCCGCATCCGGCAGCTTAGTGAGGTATAGGTGGATCGTTGCTTAGTGAGGTATAGATGGATCGTTGTTTACCGCCTTAGTGAGGTATAGTTGGATCGTTGCTTAGTGAGGTATAGATGGATCGTTGTTTTCCAGCTTAGTGCGGTATAGTCGGGTCATTGCTTAGTGAGGTATAGATGGATCGTTGTTTTCCAGCTTAGTGCGGTATAGTTGGACATGCTTGTGCGGTATGTATATTGTCTGCTTATGAGGGTTGTCGGACGTTGCTTAGTGCAGTATGGTCGCAGCGTTGCTTAGTGAGGTATGGTCGCTTCGTTGCTTAGTGAGGTATGGTCGCTTCGTTGCTTAGTGAGGTGTGGTCGCAGCGTTGCTTAGTGAGGTGTGGTCGCAGCAGCGTTGTTTAGTGTGGTGTGGTCGCAGCGTTGCTTAGTGAGGTGTGGTCGCAGCGTTGCTTAGTGAGGTGTGGTCGCAGCGTTGCTTAGTGAGGTGCGGTCGGAGCGTTGCTTAGTGAGGTGCGGTCGGAGCGTTGCTTGGTGAGGTGCGGTCGGAGCGTTGCTATGGTGAGGTGCGGTAGCGTTGTAGTGAGGTGTGGTCGCAGCGTTGCTTAGTGAGGTGTGGTCAGCAGCGTTGTTAGTGAGGTGTTGGTCGCAGGTTGCTAGTGAGGTTGTGGTCGCAGCGTTCTTAGTGAGGTGTGTCGCAGCGTTGCTTAGTGAGGTGCGGTCGGAGGTTTTTAGTGGGTGCGGTCGAGCGTTGCTTGTGAGGTGCGGTGGGCGTTGCTTGGTGAGGTGCGGTCGGAGCGTTTGCTAGTGGGTGTGGTGCAGCGTTGCTTAGTGGTGCGGTCGGAGCGTTGCTTGGTGAGGTGCGGTGGAGCGTTGTTGGTGAGTGCGGTCGGAGCGTTGTTGGTGAGGTGCGGTGGCGCGTTGCTTGGTGAGGTGCGGTCGCAGCAGCGTTGCTTGTGAGTGCGGTCGCAGCAGCGTTGCTTGGTGAGGTGCTTCGCAGCAGCGTTGCTTGGTGAGGTGCGGTCGCAGCAGCGTTGCTTGGTGAGGTGCGGTCGCAGCAGCGTTTGGGGAGGTGCGGTCGCAGCAGCGTTTTTGGGGAGTGCGTCGCGGCTTTGGGGAGGTGCGTTCGCAGTTTGGGAGGTGCGGTCGCGCAGCTTTGGGGGTGCGGGTGCAGCAGCGTTTGGGGAGGTGCGGGTCGCGCAGCGTTTGGGAGGTGCAGGTGCGCAGCGTTTGGGAGGTGGGTCGCAGCAGCGTTTGGGGAGGTGCGGTCGCAGCAGCGTTTGGGGAGGTGCGGTCGCAGCAGCGTTTGGGGAGGTGCGGTCGCAGCAGCGTTTGGGGAGGTGCGGTCGCAGCAGCGTTTGGGGAGGTGCGGTCGCAGCAGCGTTTGAGGAGGTGCGGTCGCAGCGTTGCTTGGTGAGGTGTTGTCGGCACCAGGGCTGTAGACTCGGCGTCGGTGGCTATTTTGCAGGAGTCGGAGTCGTCATAAAATGGACCGACTCCGACTCCCAAAATATATAATAAGTTGGTCCAGTTAGTTCGATGCAGTGAAAAGAGCAAGAGGATTTGGGTCCGGCCAGTGCTACTGCTCCCATATCTTCAGCCTTATCACAAAAGGAGTGTAATTGATGACATGGAGCAGGCAAAGCGCTGCCCCAGGAGAAAAGATTCTGCTCCCATGGCAAACAGATTTCAGCAACATTTTTCGCCTGTTTTCAAAGAAGTAGAAGAGTTTAACCATTCATCAAAATTGACTGTGGCTGAGGTAATTCCTTTATACCCTGACATTGTTAGAGATGTTACCCCTGTGGTTATCGTTTTGGCCCCAACCCAAGTTAGTGTAGAGAGGCCGTTCTCTATACCTGGAAATAATGAGATCAGATGTGAGGTCATGTATGCAGGATCTGATGGAGGCGATACTATTTCTCAGAACAAATTCAGAGACTTCACAAATGTTCCTGCAGTGTTTTGCATATTTACAATTTTTTGTGTCCTAAAGTCATGTCCAATAAATATATATTACACTGACAAGCAAAATGGTAACCATGTTTTGAACTTGTGACTTTCAGGCTCCATCTCTCTCGATTCATTACAGCTTTGTACAAGAGGCTACTGTAATTGTATATACAGTCATCTTACCTATCTTAGACATAAATTTGACTTGCAAGTATTTTTAGCATCTGCTTAGTTATAGTTTTGCTCCTAAAAATCAAAGTGTTAATTTTTTATTATTTTCTTAGTATTTGGGAAATCTGCCTTTTGGTTTTCAGCTCTGCCTGAATCCTTCTGGGCTCTGAATCAGATTCAAGCATATCTTGACCAAAATCTGATCCCAGGTCTCTTCTACACACAATGTTGGAGCAGACTGGACTTGGATACAAATACAGCTTTTTCTTCAACTCTACCCACAAGTGTTCAAAAGATCAAAACATTGTTACCCTTTTGCTTGTCAGTGTCTGTTCTTCCTAAATAGCTTGATTATTGTATCATAAGGTGATAAACAGCCTGATGTTACCATTTTACTACAGTAAAGTTATTACTTAAACATGCGCCATGTATGAGGGAGTCGGGGGTTTGGGAAATTGAGGAGTCGGGGCTTCGGCTTGCTGACTCCACAGCCGCGGTCGGCGCGTTGCTTGGCGAGGGGCGGTCGGCGCGTTGCTTGGCGAGGGGCGGTCGGCGCGTTGCTTGGCGAGGGGCGGTCGGCGCGTTGCTTGGCGAGGGGCGGTCGGCGCGTTGCTTGGCGAGGGGCGGTCGGCGCGTTGCTTGGCGAGGGGCGGTCGGCGCGTTGCTTGGCGAGGGGCGGTCGGCGCGTTGCTTGGCGAGGGGCGGTCGGCGCGGTGCTTGGCGAGGGGCGGTCGCAGCGTTGCTTGGCGAGGGGCGGTCGCGCCGGTGCTTGGCGCGGGGCGGTCGGGGCCGTTGCTTGGCGCGGGGCGGTCGGCGGCGTTGCTTGGCGAGGGGCGGTCGGCGCCGTTGCTTGGCGAGGGGCGGTCGGCGCGTTGTTGGCGAGGGGCGGTCGCGCGCGTTGCTTTGGCGAGGGGGCGGTGCGTCGTTGTTTGGCGAGGGTGCGTGGATCGCGCGTTGCATACTGGTTTCCTTAGCGCGAGCAAAGACGTCGCGTCGTTCTTGGAGGGTTCACATCTTCGTTGCTTGGCGGGGGGCGGTCGCGGCGTTGCTTGGCGAGGGCGGTCCCCGGCGTTGCTTGGCGAGGGGCGGTCGCAGCGTTGCTTGGCGAGGGGCGGTCGGCGCGTTGCTTGGCGAGGGGCGGTCGGCGCGGTGCTTGGCGAGGGGCGGTCGGCGCGGTGCTTGGCGAGGGGCGGTCGCCGCGGTGCTTGGCGAGGGGCGGTCGGCGCGGTGCTTGGCGAGGGGCGGTCGGGGGCGGTGTTTGGGCCCAGGGGCGGTCGGCGCGGTGCTTGGCAGGGGGCGGTCGGCGCGGTGCTTGGCGAGGGCGGTCGGCGCGGTGCTTGGCGAGGGGCGGTCGCAGCGGTGCTTGGCGAGGGGCGGTCGCAGCGTTGCTTGGCGAGGGGCGGTCGCAGCGTTGTTTGGCGAGGGGCGGTCGGCGCGGTGCTTGGCGAGGGGCGGTCGCATCGTTGTTTACCAGCTTGGTGAGGTAAAGTTGGATCATTTGTATTAAATCATCGGTGCACACATACTGGTTTTCCTTAGCGCTGAGCAAAAGACGTGACGTCCGTTCTTGAGGGTTCACACACATCTTTACACAGTCGATGAAGGCTGAAATCTGCTCTTAAATTTTCCATCAAATCCACATTAACAATTGGAAATCCAGAGGGACTTCCACGTGGATTCTGCTCTGAATTGGCGCTGAAAAAGTCAGCCGTCCGTTTTGTCAGCTTTATAAGACAATAGAGCTCTGTATGCCGCTCTGTTCTTCTTGTCAAAGTGATGGGCCACACTGAAACCCCATCAGACCCAATTATAAGTCAATGGTGGCCATTGAGACCCATCATACGATGGATCCAGCACATCTTTCCTTCTAAATGAAGCGCCTGGTGGATGTGAACGGAGGCTGACATGGATTTTTCACCAAACGTTAACATCCACAGTGTTGTTTTGCTTGTGGAGAGGTATCATTAGGTTGTGATGGTCCCAGTGGATGATCCTAATGCAGAAGCGTTCTCGTCGGTGCTCTTATGACCGTGGATAACCTCTGTCAGTAGAGACCCTGCTTGTGTGTTCGGCTCCTTAGGGTATAAATTAAAGTCCATCCGTCCATGTTTACGCTCTTGAAGTTCTCATGTGGAGGGTTTCGTTTCTGAGCCGATAAAGAAACTTCAGTCTTCGTATTATTTTTTTTATGACCTCATCTTAATAAAAGCATCAATGTGGGCGGAGCTTGAGTCACCTCCATCCTGCCACGACATACAATTACCTTGTCTCGGGTCCCTGCAGACGCTTGTTGTGTCTCGGCAGGTTTTAAGTAGGATGTTGGCATAACAACCAGGCACTTAGCAGACCTAATGGATAAGCACGAGTTCACCTATGGGCACACCAGCACTTGCTCTGTACAGTCATGGCCAAAAGTTTTGAGAATGACACAAATCTTATATTTTCACCTGATCTGTTGCCCTCTGGTTTTTATGTGTGTTTGTCAGATGTTTTTATCACATACAGAAATACAAGTGCAATCATATTATGATTAACAAAAGCTTTTATTGACAGTTAGAATGAGTTAATGCAGCAAGTCAATATTTGCAGTGTTGACCCTTCTTCCTTCAGGACCTCTGCAATTCTCCCTGGCATGCTCTCAATCAACTTCTGGGCCAAATCCTGACTGATAGCATCCATTCTTGCACAATCAATGCTTGCATTTTGTCACAATTTGTTGGTTTTTGTTTGTCCACCCGTCTCTTGATGATTGACCATAAGTTCTCAATGGGATTAAGATCTGGGGAGTTTCCAGGCCATGGACCCAAAATCTCTATGTTTTATTCCTGAGCCATTTAGTTATCACCTTTGCTTTATGGCAAGGTGCTCAGTCATGCTGGAAAAGGCATTGTTGATCACCAAACTGTTCTTGGATGGTTGGGAGAAGTTGCTCTTGGAGGACATTCTGGTACCATTCTTTATTCATGGATGTGTTTTTTAGGCAAGACTGTTAGAGAGCCGATTCCCTTGGCTGAGAAGCAACCCCACACATGAATGGTTTCTGGATGCTTTTACAGTTGGGCATGAGACAAGACTGGTGGTATCGCTCACCTTGTCTTCTCCGGACAAGCTGTTTTCCAGATGTTCCAAACATTCGGAAAGGGGATTCATCTGAGAAATGACTTTACCCCAGTCCTCAGCAGT
>JAODAL010061945.1:0-20029 GCA_025379985.1 Phyllomedusa bahiana | reverse complement strand
AGGCCCCATCATCAAACCCGGGCTTATCTCCCAACGCCTGGGATAGGGCCCACCCTATCTTTTTGGCCCCCGGGGGGCCCGGTTGTGGAACCAGTCCCCAGGGGCGCCTGGGAACCCGGAAATGGGAATGGCGTGCGGGAGATTCATTTTTTTTAGATATAACCGCCAGGACCATTATGACGGGTCGATAAAAAAATTAAATTCGAACAACCCCCTGAGCTGAATTGAAAAAGCGGTGGCGGCACCCCTTGTTCATGCTAATTGGGTTTACATGGGGATCCTTAAAGGTTACCCCAGCTAGGCATTTCCTAAAAGGGGCATTGGGAAGAGAGCTGTGCTGATTAACATGAAATTGAGCTTGCCTAGGTGGGGGAAGCTGTTTTCTGACTAGATTAAGGGTTGGGGGGGAGAATTCAGTGGGGATGCAGTGAAGTGAATTCTTCCTCACAACACATCTTTTAATGTCCACTATGGGTTGGCATCATTCTTCAATTTCTTTTTTTTTTACAACATTAGGGGGTTAAAATTTTAGCTGAATTCTCACATTTTTAAGAAAAAAGCCCCTATACATTTTTTAGAGACCAGTCCAGTCCTGTCCTGGCTTTGAAGGCCTGTATTTTGATCCCCCATAATAACTTAAAACAAGAAAATACACCCCTTTAAATATTTAAACGTGTTTAGGAAGTTTGTTACCCCTTTTGGTATTTTACAGGAATTTAAAACAAAATGGAGATACATTTTTAAAAAGTCACTTTTTTCAATTTTCAGTTTTTTTTTCCATTATTCACAGAACCGTGGTGTGGGAGGAAATGCAACTTAATATTGATTCTGCAGATTCTGCTGTTTTCCCAAATATCCCAAATGTGGGCCCCAGTGCCTTTGGCCAACCACAAGCCCAAAATAAGAGTGAGCACCGACGAACTTTGGGGTCTCATTTTCTTTACAATTTTATTTTGGCACCATTCCAGTTTGCGGATCCCTAAGGTGCTAGAAATTTAAAAAAACCCCCCAAAGAATATATCCAGGGTGCAGTGATATATCGACCCCACAGGTTTTCACAAATTTTTTTTGTGTTTAGCTGTGAAAATGGGAAAAAAAATTTTTTTCCAACAATCGCAATTTTTGCGAAAATGTTTAATTTTTTTTAAGGAATCTTGGAAAAAAAAACACTCCCAAAATTAAAATAAAAAAATTTTGTAAGGCTGAAAAAAAACAAAAGTCCAAATTTAGTTCACCTGTTTTTTCTAAAGTGTTGATCCAGAGGAAGGCAAAAAACCCCAATGAGGTAGAAGCCAATTGTCCTCATTTGAGGGGAAAATTCCTTCCCGACTCCTCAAAATCGGAAAAATCCCTTGATCAATGACCCCTCTCCAGAATCCTAGACACTATAACTTGTTATATTATTACACTCCAGAAATGCATCCAAACTGTAATACAGAGGTGGATTCGCTGGACCACCGCAAGCGATGATAGTTAAGCCACACCAGGGAGCGGAGTCTAAGTAGCCCCCGGATGGGTGCGGAGTCGCCTGAGGACCTGGCGGACGTGGTGGCGATGAGTCTCGAGATCAGGGGAAAAAATTAGAATATCGTCCAAGTAAACGATCACACAAAGGTAGAGTAGGTCCCGAAAGATCTCAGGGACAAAGTTCTGAAATACAGCAGGGGCGTTACAGAGACCGAATGGCATAACTGTCACGGCGCGCGGCGCCGCAGCTCGCCGCGGCCGTCCCCCGGTGCGCACGGGGTCCGGCACGGGTGCTGCGGCTGCCCGCAGCCGTGGTCCTTCTGCCCTAGGGCTGGAAACCCCGTACTTACCAGTCCCCGCTCCTGTCTCCAGCTCTGACAGCCGCCGCGCGCATAATCCTTGCTTAAGGCGCGCGCGCGACGGCTGGTCAGGATTTAAAGGGCCAGCGCGCCTTTAATTGGTTAATGGTCGGCCGCTGGTCCTATATATGGTAGACGTCCCTAGCACTCGCTGCCAGTCTGTTGGTGTGTTTTTGGAGCGTTTAGAGTGTGTTGAGTTCAGTCTTGATTTCCCGTGTACCAGTCCGCCTGCTTACGTTTCCTGACCTTGCCTGTTTGCCGCCTGCCCTGACCGTCTGCCTGCCTCAGACCACGAACCTCTGCCGACTGCCTGACCTTCTGCCTGTCCCGACTACGCCTCCGGATTACGATTTTGCACCACGCTGTACCCCGGCCGCCATCGCAAGCAAGTCACGTCAGGGGTAACGACCTGGTAGCCTCACGCCGCAGCAAGACCATCCCGCTTTGCGGCGGGCTCTGGTGAAAACCGGGGGCTACTTAGACTCCGTTCCCTGGCATGGCTTAGCTATCATCGCTTGCGTTGGCCCAGCGGATCCACTCCTCCGTTACAATAACCAAATACTCTAAATGGCCATCCCGCGTATTAAACGCCGTTTTCCATTCATCGCCTTCTCGAATGCGGATTAAGTTATAAGCACCGCATAGATCCAGCTTGGAAAAGATTTTCGTGCCTTGCAGGCGGTCGAAAAGTTCAGAGATCAAGGGCAGAGGGTAGCGTTTTTTTATTATAATTTTATTTATGCCCCGATAGTCGATGCAGGGCCGGAGAGACCCGTCTTTTTTCTCCACGAAAAAGAAGCCGACTCCTGCCGGAGACGAGGACTTACGAATGAAGCCTTTACGGAGGTTCTCCATGATACACTCAGACATGGCCTTAGTCTCCGGGACGGAGAGGGGGTAGACCCGGCCCCGGGGAGGAGTACAGCCCGGTTGCAGATCAATGGGGCAGTCATAAGGCCGGTGTGGAGGAAGCGTTTCGGCCTGTCTTTCCGAAAAGACGTCAGCAAAGTCCCAGTATGGCGTAGGTAGGCCTGGTGGAGGCTTGGCAGATTTCAGGGAGGCGACCTGAGGAGCAGGTTGTGGCTTTGACAGGCAACGCGAGAGACACGCGGAACCCCAACGCATGACTTCACCTGTGCTGCAATCCAAGGTCGGGGTATGGTCCTGCAACCATGGGAGGCCCAGAAGAATTTCGGAGGAGGATCGAAGCAGGACGAGAAGTTGCAAAGTCTCCTTGTGAAGAGCCCCAATCTGCAAGGAGAGGGGGGCAGTACGGAAGCGGATAGCGTCCTTAAGGCATTCGCCACTGACCGACGAGACAAACATGGGTTTCTGCAACGGAATCACTGGGAGACGAAACCTGGTCACAAGTTCGTGGCTTATGAAGTTCGTGGCTTATGAGGTGAATGGAGCACTGGCTGATGAACCCACGGCATTTCTTGGGGTCTCCATCGTAGCGTGAGGGGAGCGGCAGATGCAGAGCGTGTCCAGAAGCCAGAGCGGGTTGGGCAATGGATGCTGGAGCAACGGATGCAGGTGCGGCGGCGGCAGGTGGAGGTAGACGGGCCGCCACGTTCTGCATCATGGCCGCTAGCTGGTCAATACGTTGGCTCTGCTGGGCGACTGCCGTCGTGACATCCCAGAGGTCGGGCAGAGGTACCCTGGCGGAATCCATGGCCAGTCCGTACTGTAATGCAGAGGTGGATTCGCTGGACCACCGCAAGCGATGATAGTTAAGCCACGCCAGGGAGCGGAGTCTAAGTAGCCCCCGGTATTCACCAGAGCCCGCCGCAAAGCGGGATGGACTTGCTGCGGTGTGAGGCTACCAGGTCGCTACCCCTGACGTGACTAGCTTGCGATTGCGGCCAGGGTACAGCGTGGTACAAAGTCGTAATCCAGAGGCGTAGTCGGGGACAGGCAGAAGGTCAGGGCAGGCGGCAGAGGTTCGTAGTCAGAGACAGGCAGGGGGTCAGGGCAGGCGGCAAACAGGCAAGGTCAGGAAACGTAAGCAAGCGGACTGGTACACGGGTAATCAATACAGAACTCCAACACTCTCTAATCTCACGGAAAACACACCAACGGACTGGCAGGAAGTGCTGGGGGCGTATTCTTTAAATAGAACCAGCGCCCGACAATAGACCAATTATCGGGACGCTGGCCCTTTAAATCCAGAGAAGTTGTCGCGCGTGTGCCTTAAGCAGCGGGCACGCGCGCGGCGGCCGGGACGAGCAGCGTTCACAGGAGCGTGGAAGGTAAGTGAACCAGCGCAGGAGCCCAGACCGCAAAGGGATGGTCGCGGGCAGCCGCGGCACCCGCGCCGGACCCCCTGCGGGCAGGGGGCAATCGCGGGAAGCAGCGGCGCCCACGACCCCCATGACACAAACCCTTTTTGAACTCTGTTATTGAATTCACCAGGACAAGTTCCTCTGGCAGAGAGTTCCATAGTGTCACTGCTCTAACAGTAAAGAATCCCTTTCTATGTTTATGTAGAAACTTTTGTTCCTGAAGATGCCCCCTTGTTCTAAATACAGTCCTGGGTATAAATAAATCTTTAGCGAGATCTCTATATTGACCTTTAATGTATTTAAACATATTTATTATGTCCCCGAAGCCGTCTTTTCTCTAAACTAAATAACCCTAATCTTGCTAATCTTTCTGGTGTGTTCACCGCTAATACTCTCCGGCCGGCAGCGTGCGGGATCCACACATACAGGCTAACAGACTAGAGTGACGTCACTAAGGCTGTAGCTAGCTTTCGTTTGCTACAGCCTTAGTGTCACGGCCCCTCCTGCTCCCCGGCCCGCGGGCCGCGGGCGCACCCGTGACCCCCTGTCCGGGTGTCCACCGGGGTCGGGTGCCGCCGCTGGCCGCGGGACGAGCCGGGGGGCTGCGGCTGCCAGGGACTCACCTAACCTCGCTCCTGTGACGTCCGCGTC
Organism: Phyllomedusa bahiana; assembly: GCA_025379985.1. NCBI lineage: Eukaryota > Metazoa > Chordata > Amphibia > Anura > Hylidae > Phyllomedusa > Phyllomedusa bahiana. The sequence continues at coordinate 15,267 of JAODAL010061945.1, read as the reverse complement.
CTCTGCCGGCCGGGGCGCGCGTGCCTGTGTCCTAAGGCGCGCGCGCGCTCGTTCTCGTGGATTTAAAGGGCCAGCGTCCCGTTAATTGGCTAATTGCCTGGCGCTTCTCCTACTTAAGGTACGTCCCACTAATACTCCTTGCTGGATCTATGTTGCCTCGTGCCTTAGCTAAAGCGTTCCCAAAGTGTATTCTCGCCTTTCCGTGTACCAGACCTCTTGCTACGTTTCTTGACTCCGAACCTCTGCCGCCTGCCCCGACCTTCCTGCCTGTCCACGACCACGAACCTTTGCCGCCTGTCCTGACCTGCTGCCTGCCCACGACTACGATTCTCGGACTACGATTCTGCACCACGCTGCACCTCGGCTGCCACCGCAAGCAAGTCACGTCAGGGGGGACGACCTGGTAGCCTCAAGCCGCAGCAAGTCCATCCCGCTTTGCGGCGGGCTCTGGTGAAAACCGGGGGCTACTTAGATTCCGTTCCCTGGCGTGGCTTAACTACCATCGCTTGCGGTGGTCCGGCGGATCCACTACCCAACCCTTACAGTTAGATCCAGCCATGGATCCCGCCAAGGTGCCTCTGCCAAGCATCGCGGATCTTACGACGATTGTTGCCCAGCAATCGCAACAAATCGCACAACAAGGTCAGCAGTTGGGCCAGCTCACCGCCATGATGCGTCAGCTTCTTGCATCCCAGCAGCAGTCTCCGCCCCCATCTGTGGCTCCGTCTACATCTACAGCCCCTTTGGCCACCGTGGGACCCAAACTTCGGCTCCCTCTACCCTCCAGCTTTGCCGGTGATCCCAAGCTCTGCCGGGGTTTCGTTACTCAGTGCTCAATGCACGTGGAGCTGATGGCGGATCAGTTTCCCTCGGAGAGGTCTAAGGTGGCCTTTGTTGTGAGTCTACTTTCCGGGAAAAAACTTTGAGACTCTCGGTTCACATATCTTGATCAGAACATGTTTAAGCTGCCCACGACTTTCAACGTGGTCTCAAATCGGGCAGTCCTATCCTATCTTTACCTCTCAATCGAGCCAATCAGGCCTCTCACTGGGTCACCGACCTCCATTATTCAGAGAGAAAAAATAAAAAACACCCAACCTGCAAAGCTGCCCTTCTTATGACAGCCTGTGAGAGTGGGCGGGGACAGAAACCCAAAATGGAAGCACCCCTTCCTTTCCATATAGGTTAAAATCAATGTACACCAAGTATAACGTATGTTTCTGCACACAAAAACATCTCTGATCAAGATATGATATGTTCTGATCAAGATATGTGAACCGAGAGTCTCAAAGTTTTTTCATGTATGATAGATAGCATAAATGCTTCTTTAGGGATTTCGACGTAGTGTATTGCCCTTTTTGCAGAAATGTGCCGCTGGCGGCGGTCTGTGTGTGTACAAGTATAATTACATGTGTGCCGCAGCCCTGCCAGTGGCACCAGGTTTGCATACGTTTTTTCAGAGATGTTTTTTTTGTGCAGAAACATACGTTATACTTGGTGTACATTGATTTTAACCTATATGGAAAGGAAGGGGTGCTTCCATTTTGGGTTTCTGTCCCGCCCCCTCTCACAGGCTGTCAAAAAGAAGGGCAGCTTTTCAGGTTGGGTGTTTTTTTTATTTTTTTTCTCTGAATAATGGAGGGCGGTGACCCAGTGAGAGGCCTGATTGCTCGATTGGGGAGGTAAAGATAGGATAGGACTGCCCGATTGAGACACGTTTAAAGTCGTGGGCAGCTTAACATGTTCTGATCAAGATATGTGAACCGAGAGTCTCAAAGTTTTTTCATGTATGATAGATAGCATAAATGCTTCTTTAGGGATTTCGAGTAGTGTATTGCCCTTTTTGCAGAAATGTGCCGCTGGCGGCGGTCTGTGTGTGTACATGTATAATTACATGTGTGCCGCAGCCCTGCCAGTGGCACCCAGGTTTGCATACGTTTTTTCAGAGATGTTTTTGTGTGAAGAAACATACGTTTATACTTGGGGTACATTGTTTTTTTAAACCAAAATAGGGAAAAGGAAAGGGGGTGGCTTCCTTTTTGGGGTTTCTGTCCCCCCCCCACTTTCCCCGGGGTGTATAAGGGGGGGGCCCAGCTTTGCGGGGTTGGGTGTTTTTTTTTTTTTTCTTTGAAAAAATGGGGTTTCGGTGACCCAGTGGGGGAGGCCTGATTGGCTCGATTGGGGGAGGAAAAGATGGGAAAGGGGGGACTGGTTTTGGGAGACCACGTTGAAAGTAGGGCTCCCTTAAAATGTTTGATCAAGATATGGGGAAACCGAGGTCTCAAAGGGATTTTTTTTCAATGGTATTGAGGAAGGGAACCCCTTGCCCCCCCTTTGGGGGGGGATTTGGGGAAAGTTTAGGAATTGGACCTTTCCCGGGAAAGGGCCGGCCCTTGGGACAACCCCCATTTTGGCCCCGAGGGCGAGCCCCTTTGGGGGGATTTATGCGGACCTCCCCGGATTCCCTCCGGAATTAGGCCACCGTCCTTCAAAAAGGGGCCCTTGAGCCACGGCCCCCCTCCCCCAAACGCCCCTCTTTGAAAGGCCCCCGGGGGGCAGGGCGGGGGCGGGGGGGGAACTAATGGGGTTCCTTCCTTTTCCCGGGTTCCAGTGTTAAAAATTCTCCATTCCCCCTCCTTAAAATAAAAGGGGGTCTGGGGTCCAAGGGAAAGGTTAAAAACCCGTTTTTTTGGGGCAAAAAGGTTCCTCCCGCCCCCCGGGAATTTAAAAATTTTCCCTTGCCTACTGGGGAAAGTTAAGGGTTTCGGGGAGGCGGGAGGGGGGTTTCCCCCCAAAGGAAAGAGATTCGGGCGGGCCCTTTCTTTGGGTTTCCCCTGGCCCGGGTTGGGGGGAATTTCATTTGGCCTTTTTAAAACCCGGGTGGAACCCAGAGCCGGGGGGAAAACCGGGTTTTCCTTGGAAAAGGGGAAGCAAGCCCCAAACTAACCCCGGGGGTTCCCCCGGGGGGGAAAGAGAAGTTAGGCCTTTCTGGCCGGGGCCCCGGACCCTTTTTCCCCCGGCCAAAGGAAAACCCCCCCTTTCGTCACTGGGGGGGGGAAAACCTTTCCCCCTTAAGGTCCCCCTGTTGGGGAAGGCCCGGGCCCAAAGTGCGTTTCCTCCTGCCCCAACCGGTTTGGGGATGACCCAGTAAGGGAAGGTGCCCCGGTTTTGATGCCGGGGCCCCCCCCCCCCCCTTCCCCCGGTTCCCCCGGGGGGGTTCCCCCTTCTGCCGGGGAAAATCGGCCAGGGGTTTCATTTGGGTTGGAAAGGATTAACCAAAGCCTTCCCCCCGGGGAGGGGTTTTTCCGGAGAAAAGGTTGGGTTCTTTTGGGCCCAGTAAAAAGGGGCTCCTCCCCTAAAAAACCCCATCTTACATAACCTCGGCGGTGCCCCAAAAACCTTTGGTTGGGGCCCTCTATAAAGAGGAAAAGGGGAAAGGTTCCATTCCCCCGGGGCTTTGGGAAATATCCTTTTTTTGGGGCTTCCCCCGGGCCTTTCCGGGGGCAAAGGCCACCCCCTGTTCACTGGAAGAACCGGGCGAAGTTTTTTTACGTTGGGGAAACCGGAATTGCCCAAGGGAAAACCCGCTGTTGGGAAAAGGGGAAGAGGCCCGGGTTTTCCCACCATTTCCCTTCCGGGGGTTCCGCTTTGGGGGCCCAAACCGGTTGGCCGGGGCCCCCCCTTGGTTGGGGCCAAATTAACCCGGAGCCAAAAAAATTTATACCCATTTTTTGGGGAGGGGTATTTTCCCGGAAAAAAGGAACCGTTTTCCCCCCCGGGGGCCCCCAAAATCCCCTTTTTATCCGCCCTTTTTGGGCCTCCGGACCGAAACCCCAGTTCCCTCCCTTGGGGGAAAGGGGGGGGTCTCCCCAAAAGGGCCCTTGGGAAAACTCACCATGGGCCTAAATTTTTTTGGAAAAAATTTTCCCCAGGAAAACGGATTTCTTTTCCCAGGTAAGTCGCCCCTTTTGGAGGGACCCGGGGTTTTTTCTTTCAGAAAAATTTAAGCAGAAAACCCTATAGGTGGTTAAAAACCCCGAACCCGGGGGAAAAGAGAACCCGTTGTTACCCTTTGGTCCCCCCAATGAGTCTGGGGTTTGGGAGTCCGGGGAAATTTTTGGGAGTGGTGGGGGAAAAGGCGGGGGGGGGGGTTAGTATCGTTCGGGGGGGGGAAGGGGGAAAACCAAAAAACCGGGGGGGGGTTTGGAAAAAATTGGTTGGGGGATTTTTTTGGGCCCCCCCCCCCCCCCCCCCGGGACCCCCCCGTTTTTGGGGGGGTCCAGGGGTTGCCAAAGGGGGAGTGGGGGGTTCCCGGTGGGGGCGGGGGCCCTGGGTCGGGGGTTTGGGGGGAATTTGTTTTTTTCCGGGGGTTAGGGGTGGGGTAGAAAGTAACCCCAATCCTGGGGGGGGACTTGCTTTCCGACTGGGGGGGGAAACGGGGGAAGTGGGGTTTCCCCCCCCCCCCCCCCTTTCCTGGGGGTACTATTTTCTCGACGGGGGGGGTTTTAAAAGGGGGGAACCGGGGCGAAAATCTTCCCCGGGGTCCAATTTTTTGGGGCAGCCCCTTGGGGGTTTTCGGGGGGTTTCAACGTTTTCCTGGGGGTTTGGGGGCCCCCCCCCCCCCGGGGGTTTTGGGGAAACCCCATTTTTCTGGGTTTTGGGGCCCCCCGGGTTGGCCCCCCTTTTGGAAAAAAAACCCCTAACCCAAAGGGGGGGTTTTGGGGGTCCCCCTTCGGGGGGGTGGGGAAGGCGGGGTTTCCCAATTAAAAGTTGGCCTTCCCTCCGGACCCTTTTTTTTTGGTCCCGGGTTTGGGAGGCGAGCCCCCCTTAAAAGGCCCTGGGGGTTCGATGCCCTTTCCCAGTTGGGGGGGGAACCCCCCCCCCCCCCCCCCCCCCCCCCCCCGCGGGGGCCCGGGGGTTCCCCCCCGGACCCAGGAAGGGCCAAAGGGCCCCCCCCCCCCGTCCTGGGGCTTTCAAAACTTTTTTCTTCGGGGGGGGGGGAACCGGGGGGAACTGGGGACAGGAGAAGTGGGGGGAGCGGGGGGTTGGCCCGGGGGGGAAATTGGCCCGGGGGGGGGGGTGGGGATAAAACCGGGGAGGGGGTTGAACCCAAAACGTTTTTTAAGCCCAAAAAATTTGGGGTTTTATTTCGGGGGCTCAGGGGTAAACCCTTCCCGGACCCAGGGTGGGTCCCCCCCCCCCCCCCCCCCCCCCCCTTGTTTTGTTTTTAAAGTTTCCCACTTTCGGCCCGGGAAACGAGAAAAAATATCAAGGGTTTTGCCCTTCCCGTTCTTCTGCCCCTTTTTCCGGAGGGGAAACCCCTTTTGCCTCAAATATCATCGTTTAACCGAACGACGGGTTTCCTCGGGGGCCCCGGGGGATCCCCGCAGCAATTCCCCCAAGGCAAAAAACCTATGTGCGCCCCCCCATCAGGAGGGGGAATTTTTGGGGTTTGGGGGGCAAAAAGCTCTTTTTCGGGCCCCGGGTATCCCGGGATTCAAAAATTTCCCTATGCTTAAAATTCCGTCACTACTGGGGGCCCAAACCCCCTGCTCCAAGACTTTAAAGGGAATTTGTTTTTTCCTCCCACCACTTGGGGCCAAAAAAAGGTTCTCGCCATGGGCCCCGCTGGTCTCTTAGTCCCTCTGCCTTTCCCGGGGAATTTTCCATGGTCCCCCTTGGGCATGGATTTTATCCGGCCCTTCCCTCCTTGTCGGGAAACTGGGGTAAATCGGGTTGTCACTGCCGTTTTTTAAGATGTCCCACTTTGGGGCCCGCTTCCTGGTCTTCCTTTTGCCCCCAAATTTTGGCGGGATACTTTACCTCAAATTTTTTCGTTCTAAATGGCTTCCCCTTTCCACATCGTTTCCGGGAACCGAGGCTTTCCATTTTGGTCCCCAAAAATTTGGGGGCTCTGTTTTCCCCGGGTTTTGCAGATCAAGTGGATTTTTTTTCCCGGGCATATCCCCCCAGACGAAGGGACAGGTGGAGGGGGTTTAAAACCAAATTTGGGGAGAGTTTTACAAAACATTTTGGTTTCCGCACGGGGGAAAAACTGGCCCGGGGTTTTTTACCTTGGGGATTTCTTATAATCTGGGGAAATCCCGGGACTCTACGGGGTTTTCCCCTTTTCCTGGGGGTTTTAGGGCCCGTCCCCCACGCCCTCCCCTTTTCCCCGGGCTTTCCTCCCCCGAGGCCCCCCGCCCTGGGACAAATCGGGTTTTCAGGATATCAAGCCCTTTTGGCGAGAAAAACCCGAAAACCCCTACTCCAGGTTTTCTGCCCGTATGAAGAAAGGCGAAAGAAGAGGAAAGCCCTTTCCCCCTTCGTTCCCCCCAGGGGTTGGGGTCTCACTGGGTTTCATTCAAGATTCCCCAGTTAAAAAATTGGGTCCGGTTTTCTGGGCCCCCTTCAGAATTCTGCGACAACTGAACCGGGTGCCCTTTTAAACTCTTTTGCCCCCACCCTTCCCCGGGGTCCCAAAAACCCCCTTTCATTTTTTCCCCCTTTGAAGCCTCTGGTCCTAAAACCGGTTCCCCCCAGGGGGGCGTGCTCAATCTCCGATGCTGGGAATCCCTAAATGTCTTTAAAGGGGAAGGACATCTGGACATAAAGGGATTTTCGGGGGGAAAAGCGATTTTTTCTTGTGATTGGAGGGGTTTCGGCCCCGAAAAAGAGGTCCGGGGAAAACCAAAAGCCCCAATATCCTAAATTTCCAGCCCTTTAAACCCGAAAATTTCCCTTCACCCTAAAAAAGGGAGGGGGAGAAAAAGGGGGGGGGTACTTTTTCAGGGCCCCCCTCCTGCTCCCCCCCCCGGCGGGGGGGGTCGCACCCGTGACCCCTGGTTCGGGGGGTCCCCGGGGGCGGGTGCCGCCGCTGGCCGGGGGGACGACCCGGGGGGTGCGGTGCCGGGGGATAAAACCAAACCCTCGCTCCTGTAAAGTCCGGTCCTTTTGCCGGCGGGGGCGCGCGTGCCTGTGTCTAAGGCGCGGCGCGCTCGTTCTCGGGGGTTTTTAAAGGGGCCCCACCCGTCCCGAAAATTGGCTAATTGCCGGGGCTTCTCCTATTAAAAGGTTGGGTACCTAAATCCCTCCTTTGCTGGATCTTATTTTGGGCCTCTTTCCCTTAGCTTAAAGCTTTTCCCAAAAAGTGTATTCTGCCTTTCCTTTGTAAAGACCTCTTGCTACGTTTTTTTGGGAAAACTCCCAAACCCTTTTGGCCGCCCTCCCCCCGCCCTTCCTGCTTTTTCCACGACCACGACCTTTTGCCCCTGTCCTGCCCTGCTCCCTTTCCCCACGACAAAGTTTTCTCGGGACTACGTTTCCGAAACACGTGAAACCTCGGCTGCCCCCGAAGAAGTCAGGGTAAGGGGGGACGATTTTTGGTAGCCTCAAGCCGAAAGGGGAAAAGTCCCCCGCTTTTGCGGGGGCTCTGGTGAAAACCGGGGGCTATTTAAATTTTCCTTTTCCCTGGCGTGGCTTAATCCCAATCGCTTGCGGTGGTCCGGCGGATCCACTCCCCAAACCCTTACACTTATTTACGTCACTCATCTGTTAGCCTGAAAAGTGTGGATCCCGCACGCTGGGGCCCGGAGCGTATTAGGGTAAACCCACCCCCACTGTTTGTATGTTTTTATATATTATTTCTAAAAAAATAAAAAATAAAGGTTTGGGAGGGGACAAAAAACCGGAAATTAGCGCGGGTTTCCCCGGCTGATTTTGAATCCAGTGGAATCTTGGGGAAGGGGTTGCACTATTACAGGGTTTTTTTAAACATGTTTTTTTACTTTTTGGGCAGGGGGGTTTGATATTTTGGAATTTGAATATTTGGGGAAAACCTCCCTTGGGGTTAAGTTGGAAACCTTATACAGCAAAACGGGAGCGGGATGTCTTTTTTATAAGTTCATTTTTTTTTTCTATTAGAGGTTTGCGGGAGGAGTTTCCCCTCGGGACGACTTTGTGCGCTTGTTCCCTAAAAAACCCCGGGGTCCCTTGTATCAAAAAGTAGTAGTTATTTTTATTATTTTGTTGCCCATTTTTTTTCCCTGTTCAAGCTTAAAATGTTTTTCCCAGTCCCACTGGTGAAAAAAAATGTCCCCCAAAAAATTCTATGTGTGGTAAACCGGGTGACTTTTTTTTAATCTGGGGTTTTTAATTTTCATTGTATCAAATCCCCCTTTTAAAATACATCCAAAACCCCTTTTGCCTTGGCAGCTGCTGCCTGCACTGGCTGCTACAATTAAGTTTACTGTCCCAGGATTCCCAAAAATCCTTTCAGTTTACTTTTACCCAGCGGGTTTTCCCCTTTAACATTTTATTGGTTTTTTCTCCCCATGTGCATAACCCTTTCATTTATCTGTTTAAACCCCCACTGCCCCTTCTCCCGCCCCCGGCCCCCAAAACCCATCCAGATCCTTTGTAAAAACACATTAAAACCTCTATTGTGTGGATTACTTTTTTAGAGCTTAGTATCATCTCAAAAAATCGATATTCTACCCTGCAATTTCCCCGTGTAAGATCATTAAAGAAAATGTTAAAAAAAGGATAGGCCCAAAAAATGAGCCCTTTTTGGGCCCCCTTGGGAACAGTGACCCCTTTCCCCAAAACTGGAAACCCTTTTGGTTCCACTAGTAAAAGTGACCCCTTTCCAAAACGAGCCCCGTGGTCCCCACTATTTAAAAGGGATCCAGTCTGAGTTAAAGTTACCGTTAATTACCCTCCCCTTTTTTTCCCATCAGTGAGGGCCCGTTTGGGTTACCCCCTTGCCACCATTTTCCCAGTCCAAGCATTCTTTTTTACGAACCCAAACCCTTTTTTGTGGCACTGTATCAAATTTCTTTAGAAAAATTATATGCATTCAAATTTCCTCACCCTGATGGTCTAGAAATAACTTCCTCATAGAAGGTTTTATGAGATTTGTCTGGGCAGGGGCCGATCCTTCATAAACCCAGCTGGGGAAAGGCATTTTACATTTATTATCAGTGAGATAAATTCCACGAAACATCTTAAAAAAACCTTCAAACAATTTTTTCCCAAACAGAGGTTAAACTTTTTTTTTCTGGGGCCCATAGTTTCCCGAATTTACTTTTTGGGCCCCATTTTTTAATATTGTCACCACATTTGCTATGCCCCCAATCCTTTGGGGGCATTTAAACCCCGTTATTAGGGCAGTCCAAAAAATATTAAGGAATAGGGCCTAAATTTTTGGGAAACACTTAAACTTTCCCTTAAAGGAAAAATTTTGTTATGCAATTTTTTCCCCAAAATTTGCCAATTTCCATGTATGTGGGGGAAAAATGCTGTTTGGCAGGGGCATCAAGGGGGGGAGCGCTATTTGGCTTTTTTGGGAAAGCAGAAATTTTTTGGGGGGTGGTCATTTTGTATTTGCAAAAACCCCCAAAATAGCAAAAACAGGTGAAACCTTTTGAAGTTGTGCCATTTTAGATTCATCACCCCCCATGGATCTCATTTTAGGGGTTTTTATTGTGCATTTTTTGGGGACACAGAAGTTCCCCTAGTTTAGGGGAAATTTGGGTTTTTTATGAGACACTAAAATTTTTCTCCCAGCTTTGTTTGTGCGGTGTCCAAATATAAAATTTTTTTTGTAATAAAAAATGTCGAAAAAAACAAGGAAATTTTTCCAAAAAGACGGGACATCCTTTTCCCCTTTTTTAGAAATCTTTAAACTTTCAGTGGGTTTTTTCAAAAACAAAATATATTGTTATTGGATAATACCTTTTCAATAATCATTTTGCAAACCTTATTTTACTATCCATGTATTATAACAATCAAAATCTTTTAAAAATCTTAATAAGCATCTTTAATGGCGGTACTAAAAAAACACCCCTTAAATTTTTCTGATTATTCTAAGTTTGGTTAGGCCATGGGGCATAAGATTCTGAGATTTCTAAAGGGTCAAATGCTTTATGCCAGGACGAATAACAAGGGGCCCTGTCAAAACCCCTCTTCCTAAAAAACTACACCTGAGCTTTCCGGGTTTTTGTGCGAGTATTTTTAAAGTATTCAGAATTTCCCTCCTTTTCAGGCACCCGTCCCCTTTTTCCCGTGTGATTAATGGTCTTGGTTTATGTGGGCAGTGATTTAAAAATGGTTCATTTCACCATAAAAGGGGGCAGGATGTCTATAATTTTGAAAGATGGCTCTTGGGGTTGATGGGGGGATTTTATTTAAAAGGCACAGAAAGGGGGTTTGCCCTTGTGTGGGGCTGTCGCTTCCTTTGTGTCGGGATGGGTCTGGGCTTGTGTCATTTTGGGTTTTTTACCTTTTATAAAAACCGTTTCCTTCATGAAATTTTCCACAAATCTCCAGTAGTTATAAAATTTTTACCCCTGTTTACCATCTTTGTGCTTGAACAAAAAAATTTTCCCTTTCCCGGAAAACTTTATTCCCCCTTTGGGCCTCAGGCAGACACTATGGTTTAGTATCCTTTTTCACCACAGCTAGGACAAAAAAAAAAAGAGTAACGGTTCCATAAATTTCCAAACATTAATTTAGATCCACCTAAACCCCTAGAAAGCTTCCAGACAATGAACGACTTAAACCTTTTTTAAACAGTACAGACATTTTTTTTGTGGTGGGAAAACCCGTTTTGACTTTAAAACTTGGGGGAAAAAAAAGATTTCGGTAAGGGAAAATCTTAGTTTTCCCCCCTTTGGGCCTCAGGCAGGGACCAAATGGGATTTTCCCCAAAGGGAGTAAAAGAAAAAAGGGGGGGACAGATCAAATTAAAACATCTTCTAAAATGCTCGCCCGACGCCAAAGGGTTTATAGAGAACGTTTAAACAGTACTTGGCAAAAGTAATTAGTAAAGGGTTTAATTGTTTTCGGGAATGGGGAAGCTATAGGGAAAACCCCAAAGGGGTTGGCTCAATTTTTTTTCTTTGCCCAAAGACCATTCTTCTTGTTTTCCTTTTCACGAAGTATTGCTTTTAGGACCAGTGTCAGAGGCTTGCGACTTTGTTTTTTGTAAGAGGGGCCCTTTTAAGTGAAAAAAACAGACTTCCAGATTCTCGTTTTATTGATTTTAAGATAAGTTTACCGTTTCCCGGGTTAACAAAGGGGGAGCAGTTCGGGTCCAAAAGGGGAAAAATCTAGAAGAAAAAAAATGATAAGATTCCCTGGGTTAAAACTGTACTCAAAATGCCCCCATTGAAGGACTCCAGCAAAACCTAAATAGTAAAAAAAATAAGAAAAAGCACCCCCAAAATCAAGGGGTTCCATTCCAAAACGCACTTCTGGGTGAATTTAAAACCCCCCAAATGAAAAAAGGGGCCCTACCCCACCCTGCCCCTTTGTGGGACTTAGGTTCAGACCAGAGAGGTGGCCCCTTTTACCTTTGTTTGTTAATTTGCTGGCCCTTAATTATTACGTTTAAACCGGGAAAAATAGATATTCGGATTTTTATTCTTGGGAAAATAAAAACTTGTAATTTTTTCTTTCCTTTGGGGTCTTTAAAGAACCACTTGGGCAGGAGGGGGAAAGGGGGAAAAAATCCCCTTTATTATGTATAGTAATATCCCAGAAGTTCACTTCTGAGTATTGTGTTGGCGCCCTTTACAAAACCCTTGGTTTTCAGGAGGGGGGGGAAATGGAGATTATTTTTCCCCTCCCTATATAGTAAATTTTTCCCAGAAGTTTTACTTCATGAGGCTTTTTTGTTGGAAAAATTCCCCACCACCTTGTTATGGGGGGTAAAAGGGAATATAAACCCCCCCCATGTTGTCGTAATATCCTAGAAGTTCACTTTATGAAACACTTGTGGGGGGCGCCCCTTTACAACCCCCTTGTTATAGGAGGTGAGCCACTGGAAGGAGAGAGATGGGATTCTATAGAAATTTAAACTGAAAGATGGGTAAAAATCCAGAGCTGAGGCTCCACCCAATGTGCAGAGGTTATTAAGCATTGGCCCAAGATTGACCCTTTCCAGACAGCTTTTTCCCGAAACATGGCAGGTTTAAAATTCTTTTTGATCTGGGGTGTAGAGGGACAAAAGATTAGAAGTTTTTTTTCTATGAGCCGTTTATAGAATTTTTTTCTGCCCAATAACATGATAAAGAGAAAGGGCATTAGTCTCTTTTTCCGGGTTTAAAAATTGGAAAAAAATTTTTATGGCCCTGAGTTTTTTTTTTATATTTCTTCTGAGATTTTTAAAAAATAGAGGGGGCCAGCATAAGAAAACCCTTAATTGTAAAACCCCTTCCAGCTAATGAAAAGAAATGCAAAGAATGAAATTTTCTAGCAGGGAGCATATGTTTATACTCCAGTACCACCTTTTAAAGGTCTTGAGGGGGATGTTTTTTGAAGGGCTAGGTCAACCCCCCTAAAACCCCGACCCTTTAAAAAAAAAGTGAACTCCTTTTATTCAGGAAATATATTCAGTCGTTTCAGGGAAATTTTTTTTGGTACAAAGAAGCCCCTTTCGGGAAAAGTTGGGCTTTCTAAAAACTGCACCCGTAGTTCCCCCACCTTTTTTAGCAGCCTTTTCACCATTAACCCGAGGTCTCATACCTTTCTGTTTTAAGTTGCATAAGGTGGCCCCCTTTGGGCTATTGGGGAACAATAACCCCATAGTTAGTAATAAAAAAGTTAATTTAAAAACTAAAATGAAAAAGCTTGGTTTACCATTGAGGGGGGGGACGAGTTTGGAGGGGGGACCAACTCATCTAAATTTTAATGTGGGGGTTAGCAAGGTTTTTTCAATTGGCAGGGGCAAAACTTTTGTTTAAACATTTGGGGAGATTTCCTCAATTCGGTGGGGGCGGGCCTGGCCCCCCCGCTGATATCTTTTTCCCTTTCGAGGCAAAAATTTAAATTTCATCCTTTAAAAAAGAATTTAAACCCTTTTTTAGTATCCTGGGGGTATGTCCTGCTGAAAGGGCCCCAAGTAGAAAAAAATGGGTTTGAGGCCCCCAACAGAAAGGAAGCAGAAAAGTCCCAAGGGCTATAACGTTACAAAAAAGATTTTTTCCCAAAAACTCAAACCCTTTTTTTTTTTTCTCTCTCTACCTTTTCCCTTTTCTTTGAAAATTAGCAAAAAAAATCCGTTTGGAAAGGGGGGGATTTGGAAAATTTTGTGGGCTGAAAAAGCTGAGAAGTGCTTGATGTGATAAAAAAAGCTTTTTTAGTAGAGAAATTGGGCCCGTAATCTGATTTATGCTAAAAATCACAAAAAAATTTTTTAGTGAAATATAGTGGTTTCAAAACCCAAGAGTAAAGGAAAATCATTTTGAATGGGGGAAAAAAATTTTGGGATTACTTTTCTCCACTTGGAAAAATTCTCTGTGAATTGGATGGGGAACCCTTTAAAATTTGACAAAAGGGGGGACCAGACCCTTTTTACTTGAATAACTATTGATACCAAAATCCCCCTTTAACAAACAATTAATTACATGAGGCTGAACCAGTCCCCAAAAACCTGGTTTGTTGTTTTTATTGGGTTTAAGGGACTCTGGGGTACGGTTAAAAAAGAAAAAAATTTTTTTTAAATATAAGAATTGGTTAAATTCTCAATTTTATACAGTTTTTTTAATCCATATATTGGGAGATTTTTCTGGACCAGAGGACCTTTCCCCTTTTTAAATTAAAGACTTTTATTCAATTTTATTTTTATGGGTTTTTCTCTTATTTTTTTCTCTTTAGTAAAGGAAATTTTTTGTGAGGGCCCAAAAACTTGGGAGGAAAAAAAAGGGGGGGGGGGATTTATAAATAGGTGTTTTTTTGAAGCTTTTGCTGTGGGCCCTCCTTTGCCATAAAAAACTTTTTGGGTGAGGCAGGGCAGGCAATAGCTCTCCCTATGGCTTTATGTTTCTACAGGAAAAACACCTCAATAACTGGAAAGGAGGCTCAAAAATTTGGGGAAATTCCACTATTATTTCCATTTCTGGAAAAAACAGGTTACTCAGATTTTCCGGAAATTCTGGGAAATGAGGAAAAAAAGGAAAAGGGAAACGGTTTTTTTAAGCTGCGGAGAAAATTTCTTTTTTTATTATAGTCCCGAAATTTGGAAAGTGACTTGCCTGGGAAAATTTGGGGGGTTTGTCTATCTGAAATTTTTTCCCGGGAGGGATGTTTTATCAGGACCAATTTGTGTGCCCCTCTACCTTGCATTAATCCAAGTTTTAAGGAGTAGGTAGATCTTTTTTGCAAATTCTTCTATGGCTACAGTTTTTTTTTCCGGCAGCCTACAACCCTCGGGGTTTTTCCTGCGCGAAGGTTCTCTTATTTTCCCAATTGCGCGTTGTAGATGGATACTTCGTCTTTGTTATGGACATCTCTGTTCCATTCTCCTTCGCTCCCCCTTTTTGGTGACTTCTGTCTGAAAGTTTTTACATAGTAGCCAGGATTTCATTAAAAAGGGTTTTCCCTTAAGACAGGTAATATTTTTCTGGCTACTGCCGTGGCCAGTTTTTTTTTTTGATTTTGAGTTGGGGGAGTATTGTCACATTCCTGGGATCCCCACTGAAGTGCCATTTATTCCCGCTCTGATCCATTAATAGTGGGTCCCATTCTTTTGGGGACCCCGCCCTTTTATCTTTTTCAGTTGAAGGGGGGTTGGTTTTAAGAAACAAAATTTGTGGTGAATAGGGTGTGGCATGATTGCCAGAGAGGGGGGCGAGGACCCAAACCGTGCGACAAACCCCCAGGCAATGTTGTCAGTAATTTGCTTTTTTAGTGATTTTAATTTATAGTCACAGGGAACAAGAACCTTGTGAAGCTGTATAAACCGGAACAGATATCGCTATATGAGGATATGTATGATGTCGGTTACTGGTTGTGGGAACGTGTCCATTTCCATTGTTGGTAATCCTAGACATTTTTACTGTTTAATGCGGTGTTCACATTCAGAGCCCCCCCCAAAAGGGGTGGTAGAACGTAACAAAGGGGGGTGGGGAAAATACGTGGTCAGTTCAAGGCCCCTTTCGGTTCCCCAAGACCCCCCTCATCCTCCTGCCTCTCCCTCTGCTTCCTTTTTACGTTTTTTCCCAGTACGCTACCCCATAAATGTGTGTCGCCTAAAAGGCTGGGGTTTTTGACACTGCTCAGGAGTTTCCCCTTCCGCTGCTATTCTGTGCCTGCTGCTGGCTCTCAAGTCTTATACCAACGTGTACATTGGTCCCGGGGCGTGTTTACAGCAAAGCCCCTTTAAATTGGCCGCCGGCCGCCGTTTTTGGGGCCTTTTGGGGAATTTCAAGTCCCACCCACCTTTGCCTGCTTCCCCCCTTCTCACTCCTTTGAAATGCTGGGGGG
>JAODAL010061944.1:0-20029 GCA_025379985.1 Phyllomedusa bahiana | reverse complement strand
AGAAATTGTACTCGGTGCCTAATGGTGCTGCGTGGAAACATAGAAAGGTGAAAGATCTGTACTGCTCTGGATGACTTCATAGAAGACTGGATTTAACTGTAACAAACCTCCAGCTGTGAGAGGAGAAGAGATCAGTGCTCTGAGTTCATAGAAGACTGTCTAGACTGAATTCAAGGCTGTGATTTGTAAACATACAGCTCTTATAAAATAAAAACTGCATAGGGAGAGGAAAAACCACGTGACATGTGGACTCAGACAGAGGGGGGGGGGGGGAGAGCAGGGATGTGCTACCCTCCCACTGATCTCAAACAAAACACTGACTCGGGAGCGGAGCATGAACGGGAAAGGGGGGTTTTGATGTTATTCCCCTTCAATTAAGAAACACCCAGCTGGGAGGGGAAGAAACGCCCCTGGATTTGAGGAGCTGAGAAAATGAAACTACAAAACACAGACAAACTGATGAAGCGATAAATCCCCTTTAAACCCTTCCATTGTAGCTTTGGCTGTATGTTTAGGGTCGCTGTCCTGCTGGAAGTTGAACCTACGTCCCGGTCTCAAGTCTTTTGCAGCCTGCAACCGGTTTTCCTCTAGGATTGCCCTGTATTTAGCTCCATCCCTCTGACCAGCTTCCTATTCCCTGCTGAAACAAAGCTTCCCCCAACATGATGCTGCCCCTCATCATGCTTCGCGGTGGGTATGGCGTGTTCACGGTGATGGGCAGTGTTGGCTTTCCTCCATATACTGTATAGTGTTTGGCATTTAGCCAAAAAGTTTAATTTTGGTCTCATCTGACCCGAGCACCTTATTCCATATGCTTGGTGTGTCCCCTACAAAATTTTTTGCAAACTGCAAATAGAACTTCTTATGGCTTGTTTTCCAAAAGGGCTTTCTTCCTGCCACTCTTTTATTAAGGCCAGATAAGTGGAGTACACAACTAATAGTTGTTCTGTGCACAGATTCTCCCACCTGAGCTGTGGATCTCTGCAGCTTCTCCAGAGGGACCCTGGACCTCTTGGCTACATCTCTTATCAGTGCCCTCCTTGTCTGGGCTATCAGTTAAGGTGGACAGTGATATCTTGGTAGGTTAGCAATTATGTCATATATGTTCCATTTACGGATGATGATCAGTTCTCCATGGGCCGTTCAGAGCTTGGGCTATTTCTTTTTAAAACCTAACCTTGCAATACACTTTGCCACAGCTTTATCCCTAAGCTGTCTTGTGTGTTGTTTGGTCTTCTTGATGCTGTTTGTTCACTAATGTTCTTTATAAAATTTCTAAGACCTTCACAAAATAGCCGAAATACATTCAGATATATTATATTTACTAATTAGGTGACTTCTAAGGGCAATTAGTCACACTTGATTTTATTTACAGGTATCAGAACACAGGGGGCTGAAAACAAATGCATGCCACACTGTTCAGTTTTAATTCGCAAAAATTTGGAAAATGGCGCATTATTTTCTTTACACTCCACAAATACTTGCTACTTTGTGTTGCTCTATTACATAACACATTTCAATAAAATGCATTTAAGTTTATGACTGTAACATTTAAAAATGAGGAACAGTTGAAGGAGTATGAATACTTTTGCAATCAACTGTTCTTAACAGGATGACCGTTTGGCCATTTGACCTAGCTCAAGTGTTACCCTGTCTTAAATATTACTATAAGACTACTAATGTAAAACCATACTTGCCATCCCTCTATGATTGTTCAGGATTCCCCGGGAAAAGGGAAGTTCTCCTGGGCTTCCAGAAATGTTGGCAAGTCTCCTGTGTGGTACTCGGTTGGTGGAGACCAAATAATGGCTTCCAGTTGTATCATACATATAGTAGAGCAGGACCTGCCAAAGACAGGTAATAGGTATAACACCTATCAATGCTTTCATATATTGCTATGTATTGAAAGCAGTCAAATGAAAAGTAAAATAAAAAAACACAAAAAACTGTTAGAAAATGTTTAAAAAAAATAAATAAAATACCAACACGAAACTGTTAATACTAAAATAAAAAATTAGCTGGATCACTACAGACATGGCAATGGCAGAACCTATCTATACAATTATCATGTTATTTAATCCATTCTTTCCAACATTCCCACAACATTCAAAAGACACCTGCAAAGAAGGGAGATCTGCCCAACCCCAAACAGCTGCAGGCTGGTCTTGATATGGCAGTGGCCCTAGGGTAAAGCTTCATGAGACGCTGCCCTGATGTCATTTGGTGCAGAGGGGCCACGCTCATGGCTGGGACAAGGGTTGGTGCCCTAGGCAAACAAGGAACAAAGCCCCCCCCCACATGGAATTTCCAATCTCAATTGCATGCCTCTTGGGCCTTTTCTGCCTGGGATGAAGTGGCTTTTGCAAATTCGGCTATACATACTGCAAGTCAAAACCTCCCTAAAAGGAGCTTTCAAAAGTTGGCAAGTACGTGTAAAACTACTGTAACAGACAATCAGCTATGAGAGTTATGTTTGGTCATATGCCTATTAGCCGCAACCAGTTTTTTACATAAAGGCAATATGCAATGATTTTTATTCTTTATCATAATAATATATGATCCTTGTCCCTGACTACGTCTTATGCTTTTGACACTTATCCATTTGCCTGGCTTCATTGTCAATCTGACTTTCAACTCTACAATCCATCTATATATCAACTCTGCCCAACCCTGCTTATAATATAGTGACCCCAAACCAAACATTATCCTGGGTACCAGGACTTAGGGAAACCTTGCAGCAAAGCACTATCATATGAAGGTTCAGATAGAAGACAAGGACTCCCTGTAACACCCGGAGTAGTGGATCCTCTGAACCTCCGCAAGCGATGGTAATGGCCTCGCCAGAGAGCGGAGTCTAAGTAGGTCCCGGTATTGACCAGAGCCCGCTGCAAGGCAGGATGGACTGCGGCGGGAGTCCTATCAGGTCGCTACCCCTGACACGACTAGCTGTCGGTGGCAGCCGAGGTGCGGCAAAGTACCCAAACGTATGACGTAACTCGAAGTCATGACAGGCAAACAGGACAGGGCAGGCGGCAAAGGTTCGTGGTCAGGAAATGTAGCACAAAGTCGGTACACGGCAAGACAAGAACGCCCTTCCAAACACGCTTTCTCTAAAGGCATAAGGCAACAAAGATTCAGCGGGGACGTGCTGGAGGCGTTACCAATATATAAGGTCAGCGGCCAACAATCAACCAATTACCGGCACGCTGTCCCTTTAAATTTGAGAGAACTGGCGCACTCGCGCCCTAAGGAGCCGGGACGTGTACGCCAGCTGGCAGGAGACCGCGGGGAAGCAGGAGCGCAGCTGGGTAAGTGTACAGGCATGGGGGAACGAGTGCGCCTGCGGCCCGACACGCGAGCCACGGCGCCACTAGCCCCTGAGCCAGGGGAAACTGCAGGGGAACGAGAGCGCTTGCAGCCTGACGCATGGGCTTCGGGACCACTCCCATAGCATCTGCAGCCTGGGTTAGCTTAAACCAAATTGATTAAAGAATGAGTGATAACTGCTACAGTGTTTAGGGGTACAATTAGTGGTTCCCATACTGATCACAATAATGGGATCCTGTCCTCAGTTTCAATAAAGCAGTGATACAGTACGCAAGCTTCCACTGTATTCAATGTCTAAGACTGACAAACATAATCAAGTCCTGTACAGTGATCCCTCAAGTTACAATGGCCTCAGGATACAATATTTTTGCCATACAATGGTCTTTCCTGGGACATTGTATCTTAAAACCACACTCACCATACAATGTCACAGACACTGGTGATCTGCGGCTCATGTGGTTAATGGAAGCTCCAACTCATTAAAATAAACATTATACTTGTAAAACTTCTGTATTAGTGAGGTGCATGCAGTGATTGGTGGTCTATAGTGCCTCTCTACAGTACAGTGCGGTACTACATGTCCTGTACTGCTCTTTACAAGTGCAAGGAAGAATGGCTTCTTTGGGCTCCAAGTGAGGGCCCCAATTTATCTTTTTTTTCTGGTACATTGCGTATAAAATACATGTCCAAAAGAGCTTCCCGTCATCAACAGAGAAAGTGATTTCTAGCTTCCAGCGGCTCTCTCTGATGTTGTTTATGAGGTCTTGCTTTATCTATATTAGTCATGCTCGAACTGGTCTATAGGGGAGTAGGGAAATCCCCAATGGACCTCTTGGCATGGTGAGCCCCTTTCAGGGAAAAAGACGCAAAAAGCATGTGCTGTCTTGAACTATAGCTGTAGAATGGGCCCCAAGAATTAGCTCCACTGATAGGCCCCAAGAATCAATTTAACTGATGGGCCCCAAGAATCAACTAAACTGATGAGCCCCAAGAATGAACACCACTGGTAGCCCCAAAGAATGAAAAACCACTGGTGAGCCCCAAGAATCAGCTTCACTGGTGGTTCCAACCCCAGTCCAATACTGGTATTACTATCGGCTACATTTTCTTTAATCATTATTTTGCATTATGTTGGTGATAATTTGGGGCTTCAAAAACAATTACCAGCCTATGATTTCAACATGCTGATTGTCCTTTAACCAATTAACATTGTATATTTAGGGACCACTGTACTATTATATCCATAGGTCCCATAGACTGAATGGAGCGGTAGCGCACAAGCTCAACCACTTCTACTTTCAAACAGGAAAGACAGGATCCTCTTTTTGGCAACTGTTAGTGGACTCATTGGCTGGATCCCCAGCAATCTGTCAGTTATCATTTATGGAATGGGTGGATGATAGCTTGTTGTTACCTGAACTCCACTTTAAATTAGAGGTGTCTTACTTGTGTATGTCCTTGGTCATAAAATAATGACGTTTTATTGGAATAGGGAAGAAATATGGAAACCTGGTGAATCCCTGCACCTATGTGAAAGTGTCTGATGAACTCATAGTCAAAGAAACTAGGTTAAAGGAATCTTATGCTGTGTAGATTTATTGATATTTACTTTATTAATTCATCTTAAATAATACATACAGTGTGCATTACATAAGGTCATTACCATATTCCAGAATGATCTGGACAACCTCATTTATCATCTTTAATCTATTTTCCTTGTCACATGATGTATGGATATCGCTATACAATGATGTCATGTACAGTATAGTATTATGTAGCATTCACAACTCAGAATAAAATCCATACAAATTAGTATGCACAGTATTAATACTAAAAGAGTCCAGGTTCAAAAAACATATTCTAAACATGTCTCTGCGGCATCCCACATCCTAAAATGGTCTGATCTATGTTATACATGGTTGCTTGTAGGTACATCATATTATTTAAATCACATTGTTACTATAAATTTATACAAATGTTTGTGATGTCTACGTCTTTTTTATGTGAGTATCCATATAAACAAACCTGAAATGTTCTAGTTTTCACACTGGTCACTATAGCAGTCGTACTCAGCTGATATTTTTTTGGTTTTCTACCGCTCTCTTGTCAGCTTTACTGTACAGGCTGGGACTGAGTCAGCAAAGGACAGTCAAGTTTAATGACATTTCTGTTCTACTTAGTTTAGTACACTATGCTATACACTCTTACACAAATATGAAGTTCTGTATACAGCTTCTGTGTCCTGCTATCTTCCTCCACTACCAATATCTGTACACCAAAGTACTATATATTTATAAGAACCTCCTATTCCCCTCTTTGCTTGTGTTATAGGTTCATTTTAGTGAGTAAACAGTAAGGGGGTACAAGTTTTTTAATTATGACCCAACCTAATAGGTGACTATTTTCCTTGTCTCTTGCATGCCCTGACCTCCTATTGGGTTACCATGAGGACCTGTGTCCTGTTACTCATGGTGTCTGCACTTTGCATGCCCTGACCTATAGTTAGTTTGTCCATGTCTATTGCCTGATCCTTCTGCCCTGCATCTGAGAGTCAGCTGATGCTATTGGAAACTGCACCAACGCTATTGGAAGTTCCCTGCAACAAACTCCAGATCCCTTTAAAAGGGTTAAAGACTTACATTCAAGGGGCTTTTTTAGAGTCAGCTTCTTGATTTGGGTATTTGCCAAATCCAAAGGCAACCAGCAGATTTGCCAATGTCTACAGATATACCTCCTAATTACATACAGGCTTGAATCTTAGGAGGAAACCAGACTACATGAATTGAATACATGAGACATTATTTGGAAGGTAATACCCAAATTGTGTGAGAGTTTCTTTGGGAACCAGGGAACTTTTTGTGACAGGGGTATCTTAGCTGTGTATTTGAATAAGATATCTGGTCAACCATTTTCATACCAACCAATCTGGTAGTGCAGTGGTCTGCAAAGTGCGGCTCTCCAGCTGTTGGGAAACTATAACTCCCATTATGGCCACTGATATAGATTATATGACCACATGACGGGAGTTGTAGTTTCCCAACATCTGGAGAGCCGCATTTGCAGACCACTGTGGTAATGTATCCTCCTGGGACATGGGACAATAGCAAACACAGAGGATAAGATAAAAGTAGTGTTGAGCGATTATAAATCGTCTTGGAGACCGTCAACACACAGGTCAGGAGCTGTGGACGGCTCTCCGCAACGAGACCGAGCGCTGGCTGGGTGACAAGAACCTTGTGCCAGGCAAGGTGGTATGCGATAACGGGTGAAATCTGCTGGCCGCCCTTAAGATCGGTAGGCTGGAGCACATCCTTGCCTGGCACATGTCATGAACCTTGTCGTCCAGAAATTTCTAAAGCGCTACCCCGGGTCGGGGACTGCCTGTTTGAGGAGGCTCGAGGTCTGAGCTCGCACTTCCGCCGTTCGCCCCCTGCTTCGCCCCGCCTGGCTACGTTGCGCGTCAGCTCGGCCTCCCCTCAACCGTTTCATTGTTGATGTGGCAACACGTTGGAATTCCACCCTCCACATGCTCCAGAGATTGTGGCAGCAGCGCAATGCCATTACGCAGTACGAAGTGACACATGGCCTGACAAGCAGCGGTACGGACCTCGGGGTGTTGAACCACCGAGAGTGGAGGCAGGTGAAAGAGCTCTGCACCATCCTTGCCAGTTTTGAAAAAGCCACCAAAATGGTCAGTGGCGGACAATGCCCTTGTCAGCATGAGCATTGTGGTGATCTTAGTTCTGGAACGATCGTTGGACACTCTGAAACAACAGGTCCCGCCAGCGACGGAGGAGGAGACGGACACAGATGCGGACACGGAGTCTTTCTCTCCGTCAAATCCACAAGGCCCGACAGTTTCACAATTTCATCGGTCTTCATTAGGCAGTGGTTCGGGGTCCAGAGCTAGTGCAAGGTGGCGCATCAGCTCTCAGGGTGCATCATCTCAGGCAAGTCAGGGCTGTGTTGAAGCTGTGCCGGAGGCAGCGGAGGAGGAAGAGGTTTTCCTAGACACCGATGTTACCGACGTCCCTGCCTTGGAAAGAGGTTGGCGAGAATTTGAGGCGGAGGAGGAGGATGAGGAAGATCAGTTTGCTAGTCCCCCCTCGATTCAGTGGCTTGGGAAATCAAGGCTCCATCTCTTACTGAGTGTTTGGGATGCTCCATTTCCTCCAACAGGGATCCTCGCTTTAAAGGCCATCAAAATGAACAACAGTTACTGGGTGGCCACCCTCCTCGATCCCCGGTACAAAACAAAACTCAGCACTTTCCTTCCACCCACCAGGCCCGGACTGCCCATAGGGCAAACCGGGCATTTGCCCGGCGGGCCGCTGGAGTCTGGGCCGCAGGGCCGGCTCGGATCGCCCACCGAGGGGACCAGTGTTTCTCCCCCGGCGGGCCCCGAGTCCCGCCGCCGGTCAGGGGCCACAATGGTCGCATCAGCGACCGGACCCCCGTGGCAGGGGACCGACAGGCCCCCCTCACCACACTACTGCATGGCCGGGTCACCGACCCAGCCATGCAGCCATCACGGCCGCTGCCTGCACCGTGCGGTGCACGCAGCAGCCGAGGCTGAACAGCTGGGATCTACTGATCCAGTCTGTTCAGCTCCCAGGAGGCCGCGGGGCAGGCGCACACTGTGATGACGTCATCGCGCGCCCGCTCCGCGTTCCGCACACTGCTGCCGGCGGCCTCCAGGTGAAGACAGAAGAGGAAGCAGAGTCATCAGGTAAGTATTGTTTTTAGTTATTGATTTTTTTTTATTACTACTAGCCCTGGCTACCTATATACCTGCCCTGTGTACTTATATACTGCCCTGTCCAGCTACATACTGCCCTGGCTACCTATATACCTGCCCTGTGTACTTATATACTGCCCTGTCCAGCTACATACTGCCCTGGCTACCTATATACCTGCCCTGTGTACTTATATACTGCCCTGTCCAGCTACATACTGCCCTGGCTACCTATATACCAGCCCTGTCTACCTATATACTGCCCTGTCTAGCTACATACTGCCCTGGCTACCTATATACCTGCCCTGTCTACCTATATACCTGCCCTGTCTACTTATATACTGCCCTGCCTACCTATATAAAAATATCACTGTTCATACAAGATAGAAATGACCAGAGTTTGGACAACTAGAAAATCACAGCAAACTAAACTCAAACTCAAAATCTAAAATTTAACCTTTAATAGATTCATTTAAAAAAATACATTTACCCATAAAATCATTACAGCAGCAATCATAGCTGATGGTATGTGGTACAAGGACGATAATTGCAACTTCTGTGCACCCTATTTTCTAGCCCTGCCCTAACCGCTATCAGGCAGAGTAATCGTCCCGAAAGGGTCGGCCCCACCTTAGAAGGCTCACCCTATTAAATCCCTAAATAAACACTAATGGACTCTAGTAACAATAAAGCTTGTATACAAAAACGGTGCACAATATGACAGGTGCTAAAAAAACCGTCCTCTATTATCCTATACACAAATACCCCAGGAAAACACCTTCAGATCTAAGGATAGTAAACACTTATAAATTACAATGGTTATATACGACCTTAATCTGAATTGCATATTTCTCCATCTTTCCCGACGCGTTTCTCCCTGTCAAATATATCAGGGTTCATCAGGGGAACAAAAAGCAGTCACGATGAACTGCCAAACAGCAATGATAACGCTGCCGAACGAGCTGATGATAGCCTACATTGTAATTTATAAGTGTTTACTATCCTTAGATCTGAAGGTGTTTTTCGTGGGTTATTTGTGTATAGGATAATAGAGGACGTTTTTTGAGCACCTGTCATATTGTGCACCGTTTTTGTATACAAGCTTTATTGTTACTAGAGTCCATTAGTGTTTATTTAGGGATTTAATAGGGTGAGCCTTCTAAGGTGGGGCCAACCCTTTCGGGACGATTACTCTGCCTGATAGCGGTTAGGGCAGGGCTAGAAAATAGGGTGCACAGAAGTTGCAATTATCGTCCTTGTACCACATACCATCAGCTATGATTGCTGCTGTAATGATTTTATGGGTATATGCATCTTTTTAAATGAATCTATTAAAGGTTAAATTTTAGATTTTGAGTTTGAGTTTAGTTTGCTGTGATTTTCTACCTACCTATATACCAGCCCTGTCTACTTATATACTGCCCTGTCCAGCTACATACTGCCCTGGCTACCTATATACTGCCCTGTCTACCTATATACTGCCCTGTCTACCTATATACTGCCCTGTCTGCCTATATGCTGCCCTGGCTACCTACATACTGCCCTGGCTACCTACATACTGCCCTGGCTACCTATATACCTGCCCTGGCTACCTATATACCTGCCCTGTCTACTTATATACTGCCCTGCCTACCTATATACTGCCCTGCCTACCTATATACTGCCCTGTCTACCTATATACCAGCCCTGTCTACTTATATACTGCCCTGGCTACCTATATACCAGCCCTGTCTACTTATATACTGCCCTGTCTACCTATATACTGCCCTGGCTACCTACATACTGCCCTGTCTGTCTATATACTGCCCTGCCTGCCAATATACTGCCCTGCCTACCTATATACTGCCCTGTCTACTTATATACTGCCCTGTCTACCTATATACTGCCCTGTCTACCTATATACTGCCCTGTCTACCTATATACCAGCCCTGTCTACCTATATACCAGCCCTGTCTGCCTATATGCTGCCCTGTCTACCTATATGCTGCCCTGTCTACCTATATACCTGCCCTGTCTACCTATATACCAGCCCTGTCCTATATACTGCCCTGTCTACCTATATGCTGCCCTGTCTACCTATATACTGCCCTGCCTACCTATATACTGCCCAGTCTGCCTATATACCAGCCCTGTCTGCCTATATACCAGCAATGTCTGCCTATATACTGCCCTGTCTACCTATATACTGCCCTGTCTACCTATATATCCACCCTGTCTACCTATATACCAACCCTGTCTGCCTATATGCTGCCCTGTCTGCCTATATGCTGCCCTGTCTACCTATATGCTGCACTGTCTACCTATATACTGCCCTGTCTGCCTATATACCAGCCCTGTCTGCCTATATACCAGCCCTGTCTACCTATAAGTGGCCCTGTCTATATACAGGCCCTGCCTGCCTATATACTGGCCCTACCTGCCTATATACTGGCCCTGCCTGCTTATATACTGGCCCTGCCTGGCTACATACTGGCCCTGCCTGGCTACATACTGGCCCTAGCTGGCTAATTACTGGCCCTACCTGGCTAATTACTGGCCCTACCTGACTGATTACTGTGGGCAGCCCCAGCTACCTGGCTGATTACTGTGGGCAGCCCCAGCTACCTGGCTAGTTACTGTGGGCAGCCCAAGCTACCTGGCTAGTTACTGTTGTCAGCCCCAGCTACCTGACTGATTACTGGGGGCAGCCCCAGCTACCTGGCTGATTACTGTGGGCAGCCCCAGCTACCTGGCTAGTTACTGTGGGCAGCCCAAGCTACCTGGCTAGTTACTGTGGTCAGCCCCAGCTACCTGGCTAGTTACTGTGGGCAGCCCCAGCTACCTGGCTACTTACTGTGAGCAGCCCCAGCTACCTGGCTAGTTACTGTGGGCAGCCCCAGCTACCTGGCTAGTTACTGTGGGCAGCCCCAGCTACCTGGCTAGTTACTGTGGGCAGCCCCAGCTACCTGGCTAGTTACTGTGGGCAGCCCCAAGCCACCTGGCTAGTTACTGGGGCAGCCCCAGCTACCTGACTAGTTACTGGGGGGCAGCCCCAGCTACCTGGCTAGTTACTGGGGAAGCCCCAACTACCTGGCTAGTTACTGGGGGCAGCCCCAACTACGTGGCTAGTTACTGGGGGCAGCCCCAGCTACCTGGCTAGTTACTGGGGGCAGCCCCAGCTACCTGGCTTGTTACTGGGGGCAGCCCCAGCTACCTGGCTAGTTACTGGGGGCAGCCCCAGCTACCTGGCTAGTTACTGGGGGCAGCCCCAGCTACCTGGCTAGTTACTGGGGGCAGCCCCAGCTACCTGGCTAGTTACTGGGGGCAGCCCCAGCTACCTGGCTAATTACAGGGGTAGGCCCTATCTACCGACCAAATTAATGAAGGAAGACCCTGTTTACCTGCCTAATGGGGGTCTACCTATTTACATGCCACTTATCTGACATTTTTTAACCTCTAATTTTTAGGGTCTAACATACGCTGTTTGGGGAATTGATAGGAAAGTGCTGGTAAAGAGAGGAGTCTAAGATGTATTTGTGGTAAATTCTACAGGGATGAGTAGTGACTGGGAGAAGAAGACATTGCATGCTGTACTGGACAGAGAAAGAAATGGAAGGGAACGACTCATCAGGGAAGACATCATGGAGGTTTGGGCCAGATGGAGAAGAAAAGGAGAAGAGAACAACTCCCATCAGAGATGACGTCTCCTGTGAGTCCCTGCTTTCAAGGGTCATTTTACTTCTGTGTTGAATCAGTGCTGTATTCATGTGATGGTGACCTGACTACTGGTGATGTGATTGGTGGGGTTGTAGGTTATGCTGGTGCTTATGTAGTGTCAGTGTGGGCTTGTCCCTGATTGTAAGGCGCACACCTGACTTTGTGACGAGGGGTTTCTCTGCACCACTGTTTCTTTCTTGCTTGTGTGTAGGGGGCTCTCACACAGAGCAGTTTTGGTGCATTTTTTGATGCGTTTTTTTTGTGCAGAAATGTTCAGCAGTAACTGCTCCGCCTTTCTGTACAAAAACGCACCAAAAACACATCAAAAATGCTCCGTTTGAAAGCACCTTTACAGTGTAGTTTATTTTAGAAAGTGGCGAGGTGCGAGAACAAGGGGAATTTTTTAAGCGGATTTTGTATGTGGGCTGCAGGGGGCTTAGTGCCAGGGCTGATTTTTATTCCCAGTCCGGCCCTGCCATCCACCCAAACATAGAGTAAAATGCAGGAAATTGAGACCTTGCTGATTGATCAACTGGAGACATCTGTTGCGTCTGCTTCACGTTCTTCAAATGTCACGGTGGAACAACATCAGCGACGTGACAGCAGTAGAGTGCCAAGTAGCCGTAGCGGCAGCAGCAGGCAATGTGGCAGAAGCCTAATGGGTGACCTCTGGCAATCTTTATTTACCACCTCACCAACGCATGCAATGCAGGGCACACATACAACACACAGAGACCAGCTTAAGATCATGGTGCACGACTATCTGCGTCTCAACACAATGTTTTTGAATGTGTTCCGGACCCAATTGACTTCTGGGTATCCAAAATGGACGAATGGCCCGAGCTGGCTCGTCACGCCATAGAGGTGTTGTCCTGCCCAGCAGCCAGCATCATATCTGAGCGGACCTTCAGCACAGCTGGAGGAGTCATTACAGACAAACGCATCCCGCTTTCCACACATAATGTGGATCATTTGACTTTCATCAAGATGAAGCAGGCAGGGATCTCTGATGATGTTGTGGCTCCAATTGCCGAGGTCACCGATTAGTTGCCGGTCTACTTCACATTCCTCTTCCAAAAGAAATGGTCCTCTTAATAACTTTTTTTTTAAAATGATCATTTCTTACTGCAATTTTTATTCTCTTTTCCCAAAAGATCATTTTGCTGGTTTTCGGTGTGGAGACTGTAAAAGTCACCAAGGTTTCATGACAACACCGTATTCCATTTACTCACTTTATCTTTAGAATTTTTCACATTGTCAATGGTTTTGGGGTCATGTTGCTGTGAGATACAGCTATAATCATGGTCCTTTGGAACAGAAATGTGGCTTCTAAGTGGCATTTCTCCCTCACAATTTTTAATAGTGGCTGAGAAGTCATATTTATAATTTTTTGGGGTAATGTTGCTGTGAGATACAGCTATAATCATGATCCTTTGGAACAGAAATGTGGATTCTAAGTGGCATTTCTCCCTCACAATTTTTAACCCCTTAAGTACCCAGCCAGTTTTGGCCTTCCTGACACAGCCCTATTTTTGAAATCTGGCATGTGTCACTTTATGTGAGAATAACTTTTTGACACTTTTACTTATCCATGTGATTCAGAGATTGTTTTCTTGTGACACATTGTGCTTTAAGTTAGTAAGAAAATTTTTATCCATACAACCCTTGTTTATTTGTGAAAAATATCAAAATTTCATGAAAAATTTGAAAAATCTGTGATTTTGAAAGTTCAAAAATTTCTGCGTGCAAGACAGATAATTATTCACCACAAAATAGTTTATAACTAGCATCTACCATATGTCCACTATAGTTTGGCATCATTTTTTAAATGTCCTTTTTTATGACATTAGAGGGATAGAAATTTAGTAGTAATTTCTCACATTTTCAAGAAAATTTGCAAATATACATTTTTTTAGGAACCATTCCAGTTCTGACGTGGCTTTGAGGGGACTGTATGTTAGATACCCCCATAAATGATGCCTTCTAAGAAACTAGACCCCTTAAAGTATTTACAACAGAGTTTAGAAACTTTGTAAACCCTTTAGGTATTTCACAGAAATTAAAGCAAAGTGGGGGTGAAATTTCAAATTTCACTATTTTTGCAGATTGTCAATATTTATCCATTCTTCACTGGAAGACGGTAAATGTGACTAGGTAAATGCAATGAAATATCATTTCCCCCAGGTCTGCCGTTTTTAGAAATATCCCATATGTGGTCCTAGTGCTCTATTTGGCTCAACCACAAGCCCCAGAATAGGAGGAGCAGCTACTGGACTCTGGGGTCTCATTTTCAATGCAATTTTATTTAGGCGCCATTTCAGGTTTGAGGAGGCCCTAAGGTGCTAAAACTTAATAAACACCCCTAAAAAGACCGCATATTGGAAACTATACCTCTTAAGGTATATATACAGGTGTGTAGTGAGTATATCAACCCCACAGGTGATTCACAATTTTTTTTTAGCATTAGGCTGTGAAAATTAAAAAAAAGACCCCAAACTTTGCTAAGCAATTTATTCCAAGTTCGGCAATACCCTACATGTGGGTGTAAACTGCTGTTTGGGCGCATGGCAGGGCGTACAAGGGAGGGAGCGCTATTTGGCTTTTGGAACACAGATTTTGGTGGGGCCATGTCGCATTTGCAAAGCCCCCAAAGTACCAGAACAGGTGAAACCTTCCAGAAGTCGCCCCATTTTAGATTCAACACCCCTTATGGATCTCATCTACTGTAGGGGTGTATTGTGCATTTTGGGCACACAGGTATTCCCAACTTTTTTTTAGCATTGGGCCATGAAAATGGGGGGGGAAAACGCAGTTCCACCATTGTTTTTTGGGCTTCAATTTTACAGCGTTCGCCGTGCAGTGTAAATGATGTGATAACTTTACTATGGGGGTCGGTACAATTGCAATGGTATAAATTTTATATAGTTTCTTTATGTTTTATTACTTTTACACAATAGAAATAGGTCTATAAAAATTGCATTTTTATGTTGTCCTTTTCTGACAGTCATAACTTTTATATTTTGCTGTGTGCAGAGCTGTGTAGGGCCTTGTTTTTTGCGGGGTGAATTGATGCTTTTATTGGTACCATTATGGGGTGCATACAACACTTTGTTCACTTTTTATTAAGGTTTTTGTGAGGCGTTTTGAACAAAATACAGCAATCCTGGTAGTGTTTTTTATTTTTATTTTTTATAGCGGTCACTCTGCGTTAGATATGACATGCTAGCTTTACTCAGCAGGTCGATACGATTACAGAAATACCCAATTTGTATATTTTTTTATTTTTTACTGCTTTTATACAATAAAAACACTTTTATTCAAACAGGAAAACACATTTTTGCATCGCCATAGTCTGCGAGCCCTTTTTTTATTTTTCTGTGTATGGAGCTGTGTACAGGCTTGTTTTTTGCGGGATGAGTTGACGTTTTTATTGGTATCATTTTTGGGGGGACAAGACTTTTTGATCAGTTTTAAATCCGTTTTTTGGAAGGCAGAGTGAAGAAAATACAGCAATCCTAATAGTGTTTTTAATTTTTATTTTTAACAGCGCTCACTGTGCAGTATCCATGATAAGTTAGCTTTACTCTGCTAGTCGATACGATTACGGAAATACCCAATTTATATAGTTTTTTTATGTTGAAACACTTTAAAAAAAAAAAAAAGGTGTTTTTAGTGTGTAAAAGAATATTTATGCATTGCTATCTTCTGAGAGCCATAACTTTTTTATTTTTCCGTATACAGAGCTGTGTAAGGACTTTTTTTTGCGGGATGAACTGTTTTAATTGGTACAATGTTGGCGTTTATAGGAGTTTTTGATCACTTTTATTCCATTTTATGTGCTGCGGGATGAACAAAAATCTTAATTCTGTGATTGTTTTTTTTGGTTTTTTTTACGGTGTTCACCGTACGGGTAAATTAACATGATATGGGTACTTTATTTATTTTTGATCTTTTTTGGGGCGATTGCCGTTTGTGAAGGGGAAAAGGGCGGTGTACATGTTTTTTACTTTATTTTATTTTTCATGTTTGTGTTTTACTTGTTTTTCACTTTTTTTACTTTTTCAAATTTTTTTTTTACTTTTCCCCATAGGGGATTTGAATGAGAGATCTTTAGATCTCTCATTCAATAGGAATCAATGCACAGCTTGTTGCTATGACTGGTTCCTATGACAACTGTCAGTCACAATGCCGGGCCACGCCCACAGGGCACGGCCGGACATCGTATCGTCACAGACAACCCGGAAGGCATTCTATGCCTTCCCTGCTGTCTGTCAGCACACCGCAGCCGACAGAGACGCAGGAGGAGCGATCTCCTCCTGCGTCTCCCTTAGTTATTGCGATCCGATGGTCGCGATAATTAAGGGGTTAACCGCCCCCCACTCTACCGCGGAGTGATCGCAGGTCAGGGCCGACGCTGCTGGATGTCAGTTGTAATATACAGCTAACACCACACGCCGATCGCGCAAACTCTGCTTTTGAGTTTGCGCGATCCTCAGAACGTATGCATACCTCCAGGGGCGTGAACCCCCCAAACGACCTGGACGTATGCATACGTCTAGGGTCGTGAAGGGGTTAATACTGGCTGAGAAGTCATATGTATAATTTTTTGGGGTCATGTGGATGTGAGATACAGCTATAATCATGGTCCTTTGGAACATAAATGTGGCTTCTAAGTGGCATTTCTCCCTCACAATTTTTAACAGTGGCTGAGAAGTAATTTTTATAATTTTTTGGGTCATGCTGCTTTGAAATGCAGCAATACTACAGGTCCTATTGTAAAAATGTGGTTTCTAACAGACATTTGTTCTTCACAATTGTCAAGAGTGGCTCAAGGGTCATGTTTTGAATTTTTGGGGGCATGTTGCTGTGAAATGCAGCTATACTACAGGTCCTATTCTAAAAAATGTGGTTTCTAACAGACATTTGTTCTTCACAATTGTCAAGAGTGGCTCAAGGGTCATGTTTTGAATTTTTGGGGGCATGTTGCTGTGAAATGCAGCTATACTACAGGTCCTATTCTAAAAAATGTGGTTTCTAACAGACATTTGTTCTTCACAATTGTCAAGAGTGGCTCAAGGGTGATGGTGCTGTCAAAAACAGGAATAAGTAGGAAACTGTTAATGGACACATATTGCAAAATGACTTGTTTTTGCAAGATCTTTAACATAGATAGCAATCCCTGTAGTGACACAACCCATTTAATACAATTAAAAAAAAAGAGAAAACAAAGACGGGTTTGGGTTTTTCCTTCCTTTTTTTAAAAATGGGGGTTTTCTAAAATTTAAAAATGCTAAAAAATTTTTGTTTGTAAAAAATAGTGAAAAACAAAATTCCTCTGTTTGTAAAAGGGGAAGGTACGGGGAAGTTGAAAGATGTGGTTATTCAGAGGATTTGGTTGTATGAAAAATTTCCCCACCCAAGAAGGAAAAAAACTTTTCCCCCTCCAACAAATTGAGTAAAACGGGGAAAAAGAATCCCAAGAAAAAAAGGCATTGGGTGAAAACAGGGGGCGTAAACCATTTTGGCTTTCCAAGTGAAGCTCAATTGGTCCCCCCAACCTCATAGGGAAAGGGGAAATTTGCTTCATTGAGGACATTTTTTTTTGCATTACCCGGGTTTTTGACTGTTTTAATTGAGGAACGCTGGGTTGGTTGAGCTCACATTTCCCAAATTTCCGGAAAATCGGGCTTCAGCAGGGACTGTTTTCGATGCTGATCATAAGGGTTTTTTTTCCCCTTTTTTAAAATTTTGGAGGGCGGACGCCCCCTTTGGCCCTCTCACCGCACCCACTGTAACTCAGGCACTGTAGCTAAAAAACCCGGGGGCTAAAATGTGAACAACTACCGCTGGTTTCTCCCCGCACCCACTTTTAACTCGGGCCCCTGCTACCCCGAAAACCCTGCGGGGGTTAAAGATAAAGGCGAAAGCCCCTTTTTTTCTCCCCCCAAAAACCCCCTGTAAAAGGCCCCGGCCCTCCCTTGGTGAACCAGCTGCCCCCTTTTAAAGTTTTTCCCTGCCTTGTTCAAAATTTTTCCGGGAATGCGGGCTTCTTCGGGCCCGGGCCCTCGTTTGCCTACTGGGGCCCTTTTTTGTTTTCGTTTGCTTCACATTCTAATGTCACGGGGAACAATGTAACCAGAAAGAATGGAAAAAGAAGCTTTTAAGCACCCAGCAAGAAATGGAAAAGGGTTTTTGGGATTTTTTAAAAATTTTATTTTTAAATTGAAAAATTTTTCTGTGATGGTCCAAAAGGGCACCTGTGGGGGGTTTTTTTGGGTCTTGTGCAGTCCAGGTTTTGGGGATAGTCAATGCCCCATTTTAAAATAAAATGGTGGTTCAAAAAAACCCCTTTTTTTCCGGCCCCTTTTTAATCTGGGGGGTCAGACGGGTTTTGGGGCCCATACTGGGGGCCCAAAGGGACAAATATAGTCAATGTCCCAGTTAAAACAAAAATGGGGGGTTAAAAGACTCCTTTTTTGGCAATTTTAATTGGGGGGTCAAAACAGGGTTTTTAAATGGTAAATACTCGGTCCAGGAAAAGGTAAAAGTCAATGCCCAGTTAAACAAAAATGGGGGTTTTTGAAAAAACCCCTTTTTTCCCGGCCCCCTTTTTAAATCTGGGGGGTTCAGGGCAGGTTTGGGACTCTTTGCTGGGGCCAGGCCCAGGTATAGTCCAATGCCCAGTTCAACAAAAAATGGGGGTTTAAAAGGGACTTTTTTTTCGGCATTTTTTAAATTTTGGGGGTCATGCGGGTTTTTGGGGTCATGTTTGTGGCCCGGGGACGGGGATAGTTTTTTTCCGGTTCAACAAAAAAAATTTGGTGGTTAAAAGGGCTCCTTTTTCCGGGCCGGGTTTTTAAATCTTGGGGGTCATGAGGTTTGGGGGGCTTTTGCTGGGGGGCCCCAGGACGGGTTTTAGTCAATGTCCAGTTCAACTAAAATGGTGGTTGAAAGAACCCTTTTTTTCCGGCATTTTTTAAAATCTTGGGGTCATGCGGGGTTTGGGGCCCTCTGCTGGGGCCCGGGGCCAGGTTTTGTCTATGCCCGTGAAACTAAAATGGTGGTTCAAAGACTCTTTTTTCCCGGGCCTTTTTTATCTGGGGGCATGAGGTTGGGGGCTCATGCTGGGGCCCCAGGACATGGATAATCAAAGTCCATTTCAAGAACATGATGGTTCAAAAAAAAACTGCCTTCGGGGCATTTTTTTAATTTTGGGTGATGCGGTTTTAAAGGGGCAGGCTGTGGTACAAGAAGGGAAGTGAATGGTCTTTGGGCTTTTTTCTGTGGCTTTTATAACCTAAAGGGGTTTGCCTAAAATGTAGCACTATCCATTTGATGTTGGGATGTTAATTCCCAATTCTCCAGCCTTGTTTTGGGTGTAAGAATGAAGGGTTGTTGTCTCCCCTAGACTTTAATGGCATTTGGCGTAATTATTTTCGACAATGGAAATCGTCTTGATAATTGCCCATATCGACTACGACCCCCCCCCCATGCATAGCAAGTAATGCTCTCACAAATAAAAGAGAAGAAACATTTAGCGGCTGCTTGACACGAAGACACTCCTTAACACTAGTAAAAAATAAGTTTTAAGCCCAATCCCTTTTTGGACTCAAGTACTATTTCACTTTGTTTTTCTTTTAAAAGGGGTCCATTATTTTAAAAAGGATTTGCTGGTTGGAAGGGGCAAGAGATAGAAAAAAAAAAAGTATCTGTGAAGTCCACTCTGTCCCAGCATCCCCTGCTCCAGTGTCCCTTTTGTGAGTCACATTCATCCCTTGATTTGCAACCATCATGACTTCGTGGTCACCTGGATTATAAGGAAAGACCCTTGGGCTATGATTGGTGCACTGCTGTACCAATCATCAGTGCGGATGACCGGTGGCGCTGGAACATAGCAAGTTTCACAATTCAGTTAGAGTTACAGGGGTTGTTGTTTTCAAAAATTGCCTTTTACCCTAAGGGGGAAAGGTAACTAAGACTTTTTCCAAATCATTTCTTTGTTTATTTTTTCTTTGTTAACCTGCACAAGGTTTCCTATTCCGTCCTTTCCCTTTCTTTCTCTGCTCTTTGTTTTATTAAGACAAGATTTTCATTGACTCGGGAAAACCCGGGTACCCCCAAAAAAACAAAGGAGCTAATTATTGTTTACTTTAGCCTTGGGGCCCCCCTTTCACTTAATTTAAATTCTCCATTTCAGTGCAATTAGAAAATGGGAATCAGAGCTGTTTGTTTTTGGATAAAACCCAAACCCAACCTAACCGGTAAAAAATT
>JAODAL010061943.1:0-20029 GCA_025379985.1 Phyllomedusa bahiana | reverse complement strand
CTTCCCTTCTTCCCCTCTGATGGCTCAGACTGGGCGTCAGAGCAGAGGAAAACTCCTTTTTTGGCCCTTTTGATTTTTAAATGCTTTCTGCCCCCAACGCATTTTGTCATCAAAGGGGGTCTTCAGAAAATGGTTATCCCAGTAGTGGGACAGGGTTTTGATTTTTGGGCTGCCTTCGCTTCATGTTGGATGGATGCTGATGTGAACTTTTGGGGCCCGTGACTGGGGAGGACAGGGGGAAAGATGCTGGTGCTGCTGCATTAACCATGAAGGCAATTGGCAAGTGTTCGTTCGAGTTCAAGGGCCCTGCCCCGCGATGACAGGCTGACGGTCCTGAAAACCGACAATCCGTGGCTTGTGTGTTGTCCCAGCACGGGAAAAGAGCCCTTTCTCTACCTCTACCTCCATGTCCTACCCCCCCCCTTTGATGCTTCCCACCTCATTTCGCTCCATGTTCAGAAAGATAAAAATTTGAGGGGTTTTGGAAGGTTTTGGAAGTTCTTATTAAAAAAATGGGAAATCCCAAACTATTCTCAAATCCCCCAAATAAAACAAAATTGCTGTATTAAATTTCTGCAAGGTGGGTTATCAACAAAATGGCCTGTGCCCAAAGTGAAAAAAAAAACATTTGAAATGATACGGGTAATTAAAAAGGGATTTTTGGCACCCATAATACACCTGTGGTGATCAAATTGCTGGATTTAAATTTAACTGCAAGGGGCTCTTTTCAACAAAGGGCCTTGCCAAAGTGAAAAAAAACGTATCTGAAATGTTCGGATTTTAAAAAGGGATTTTTTGGGACCCATCAATTTTACCTGTGGTGACTACAAATTGGGATTCAAATTTAATGAAGGGGGCTTATAAAAAGTGGCCTTGCCAAAGTGAAAAAAAACGTTCTGAAATGTATAGGATAAAAAAAAGGTATTTTTTTCACCAAATCACCTGGGTACTACAAATTGCTGGATTCAAAATTTAAATGCAAAGGGACCTTATCAACAAAGCGGACTGGCAAAGTGAAAAAAACCGTTCTGAAAGATCCGGATAATAAAAAGGTATTTTTTCACTATCAAAAAACCTTGGTGACAAACATTTTCGGATTCAATTTTAAATGCAAGGTACCTTATCAACAAAACTGGACGGGCCAAAAGTGAAAAAACCCGTATCTGAAAAGTTTGGTAATAAATGGTATTTTTGGACCTTTCAATTCACTTGGGATACAAAATTGCTGGATTCAAATTTAATGCAAAGGGGGCTTGTCAACAAAAAGGGCTGGGCAAAATTGAAAAAGAACACCTATCTGAAATGTATACTGATAATAAAAAGTGGGTTTTGCACCAAACCCAAAGAGACTGCGTTACTAGAAAAGATCTGTATCCTAATATAAGTTCAGGCTGCCCAACATCCAGGAAATATTTCAATAGAAAACTGTTAATAATAAAGCTATTGCAGTGCAATGTCTGCACTAAGTCTTGGTGAACTTTATCCAGTGTTCTTTATAGAGCTTGTCTGTGTTCGCCCGCGGGGGCCCCTCCCCGCTCCCCCCATGACTTTAAAAAGCGGTAGATGCTCCTTTAAAATTCCTGCCTAACTACCTAAAATCTGCAAATCTCTGATCTAACTGAGTTCTAAGGATCACAGCTAAAAGTAGATCTTTCTCTGTGAACAAATAGAATAATTTCGCTGAGCTGGTTGGACACAGGCAGAGCGCACGTCCTACTGCTTTGAGAGGCTGACACACACATGATCATGAACAGGAAGGGTGTTCTATGTAAACGAGGTCATGTGATTTTTCCAGCAATCGCAACCATACACATCCCAGTCATGACGTCGCACACACATCTCACCCTGCTCTATTCTGTAAGCTGATTTGCTGGCCGCCAAAATGACAGGAAGTGCCGACAATGGCGCGATATTAATAGATTATGCACAGATTTTAACCTAAATTATCGCATGATCTAAAAAATCCGATCAACGTAAATACCGTGCCGATTTCAACTTTGTCGATAACTCTGCCATGTCCTTTAAACCACATGCCACATCCATCTGAAAAATATTTCTTGAATCTGCTCACTCCTTAACCCTGATTCTATGAAAATGTTAGTCGATGCCCTTGTCATTTCCCCCCTAGACTACTGCAAAATCCTTTTCTGCAGCCCCCCATTTATCATTCTTGCTTCCCTTCAATCCATCCTCTACTCTGCTGCCCGTCTTATCCACCTCTCTCCTCGTTAATTCTCTGCCTCTCCCCTCTTCCAATCCCTGCACTGGCTACCCATTACTCAGGGAATTCAGTTCAAATTAATGACTATTACACAGTGCTGATGTAAGACCGCACATCTTACACGGGACTGCTGTGTTTTCTCTTTCTGTTTTACGTGGGACTGCACATGACATTTACATGGGTATACCGATTGCACATCTTACATGGGGCTGCTGTGTTTTCTCTTTCTGATTTATGTGGGACTGCACATGTGATTTACGTAGGTCTGCCGATGTAAGACTGCACATCTTACATGGGACTGCATACATTGTACTTTGTTTTGTTATGTAGGTGAACATCTTTCCAATGTTAAGGGGTTATAAAAAATAAAAATAATAATATGTCTTAGTAACATTTCTGCAGGATCCCGAGGGATAACTGCAATGAAGAACAAAACACCATATGCATGGCTCCTTAAAGAACTGCTCTAGGACTGTCCTAGAGCGATGCTATGGATCTCAGTAGAGCTGCAAGATCCTGTGATCCCAGCCAACATCTGTGGAAACTGGAAAGAATGGCACAATCACAGCCACCAAAGCTAAACCGCAAAGGAAGCCATAAACCTAGACAAAGAGCTGTAAACCATGAAAGAGACCAATGGAGAAAATCTACAGAACAGCACATTACTGAACGGAGCAAATTCTCAGTGAAATCTGCCGCACAAAGTGAAAATATAGAGCAGTAATTTGCTCATGTACACGAGGCCTTAATATATCAGTTATTGTAGACTTTGTTTTTTGTATGTTGAGTTACATTTAACTTCTACTTATATTTTCTTTAATAATATGAATTTTCATTCCAGTCATGGGACTGACGTCAGGACAAACAGTTTTCAACAGGAAATGTATTATCATTCCCCAGCA
Organism: Phyllomedusa bahiana; assembly: GCA_025379985.1. Lineage (NCBI taxonomy): Eukaryota > Metazoa > Chordata > Amphibia > Anura > Hylidae > Phyllomedusa > Phyllomedusa bahiana. Next base: position 16,906 of record JAODAL010061943.1, on the reverse strand, counting down.
AATGGAGAGGGAAGAGTACAGTGATTAGAGTAAAAAAAACAAATGCTCATCTGGCCATACAGACACGTCCCATTCACTGCTTTGACTATAAGGAATTCCTTGTATCTTTGTTACCATGAATGTCATGAGGGCCCGGAAAAATTCCAGTCATGCTTCACAACTGTATGCACTGCTTCATGTATTGAGCACAAAAGGTTTTACTTGGAGAAGTGAAAAAGGGTTCATGGTATAAATTAATGTCACCACCATGTGGAGCACTGCAGTGTAGAAGTCTATATACCATATATATTGGCTACACTAATCAAACTAAATGTATCAGAAAAGTGGAGTAATGTGCATTGCAAACCTGGTGCAAATACCTGTGAAAAACACATACCATTTTAAAGGGACACTCTAGGAAGAACTGATACACAGTGTTATACCTAGTGCAGGACCTGACTGGGCAGAGCGAGACTCGTGAGAATGTGAGCCATGCTCTGTCCTTCTCATTTCATGTAGTATAATGTTGTACCGTGTTAGCCATAGAAAGTAGTAGAAGAGTGAAGAAATCAGGCGATACCTTTTTCAGGCTAACTGAGTATATTTGATGGTGAGCTTCGAGAGGACTAGCTCTCTTCTTCAGAATATACTCAGCCTGAAAAAGGTATCGCCTGATTTCTTCACTCTTCTACTTCTCATTTCATGTACAATATTATGCGGTATATTACTTTTACCAGAAAGAGGGAATGTGTCAGCAGCAAATTATTATTTTAAGTTTTTGTGTAAAGCTTTTTTAAAGAATTTTCATTGATGTTTTTTCTTAAAGGGTTTTCCACTATAGACTTGGATGGCATATTGCTAGTATATGCCATCAAAGTCTTATAGGTATGGCGCCCACTTGGGAGTACCATCACCTATCTCAGGAACGGGCCCCTGGAAGCTGCAGATCAGAATGGAGAGTATGTGACTCTCCATTTTGTTCTATAAGAGTTCCAAGTACAACCCAACACAGAGCACGTTTGTTTCATCAGTTCAGGCTGTATTTATAACTGCTTACACCAAAGCAGGTGTTACAGTTACATCTATATATATCTATGTGTGTTTGTGTACATGTGTATGTACTGTATATATGTGTGTTTATGTGTATAAACACACATATCAACAATATTGCCCCATTTGTGTCACTAAACATAATCCTGCCTGTTGTGTCCTTTATACATGTTAACTACAACCTGATGATGAATTGTATCTGAATATCATTTTTTTATACCTGTCATTTGTCAGGGTTGCGTACGTTTTTAGCTGCTGCAGCCAGACAAAGGGTACGTTCACACGGCGTAATTGCGGGATGCATTTTGTGGTGTATTTGCGCTTTAATACACCCGACATGCGCACCGCCGCAATTGCGTAATTCATAGCTCTCTATGAGAGCTATGAATTACCATGTCAATGTACAAAACAATGGTATTGTACGCTGAAGGAGAGAAGTGACAGTCCCCTTATTAGAAACGGGAGGTCACTTATTTTTATGGGTGGGTTCTGTGTACAGGGAAAACAGGAAATCCTAGCCCTCACCGCTATGATGTTACCGTATTTGCGGGGCGCACTTTGGGCACATTACAGCACAGTTATGCCCCACAAATCCGCTGTGTATGTTCACACAGCGTAATGTCTTTCCGTACTTCGGCGTGTAATTGCGCTTCAATACACCCGACGTACGGGCCGACATTATGGTAACTCGTAGCTGTCACTGAGAGCTAGGTTTAGATGTTCTGGGGAGAATAAATATCAGTGAGAGCTTCAGAGGAACGCACTGGCCACAGATTTTTCTCTGTAAAAACACATGCCGCAGTTCATGGGGCGTGAAAAATGCCGTGTGAACCCCGCCCTACTGAGAAAAACTTAAAACAAAGGGCCCGGGCCCCGGATGTTTTGGGACCCTAGCAACGCCCCTGTCCTTAGTATATGATAGGTAAATATCATGTGGTGCTATTTTTTTTCTATCAAACTGAAAGACATCTTAGTAGAACCCAAAGACCCTCATTACAAGTCAGTAGGTTTCCCTGGTCTTTGCTGGGGTCTGTTGCAGAACAGATCTAGCAGAGTGCTGTGGTTTATACACAATCAGTTAGATTATTATGACCACTTCCTACTTCATGGCTCCAGATACCTGTGACTACCTACCAGGACCTTATTGAGCCGTTCACAGCCCATCTAGCTGCTGTCCATGCTGCACCTGGTGGTTACTTTAGCTGGTGGTGTGACTCGACTTTGTAAATGCAAACCACAGATTTGAGCAGAGCCTTATAATACTTGTTCTTCTTACTTTTATAGTGTTTTTCCCAGAATCCACAGAATAGATGGTAACAGTCTGAATACTGACAGACCCACCTCTTTGACCCCCATTGATCACAGCAACAGAGGTCCAATCTCTCCCATTCCACCTCACTGCACGACTATAGTAAGGAGGAGTTTGAATAGAGCGGTGGTAAATATGCAATGATACTAACAAAACCTCTTACCTGTTGTTCTTATAAAACTACAGGAAAATATACTCAATTGTTTGCAAAAACTTCACAGCAGTTATGGTGACTTCCTGCCATGATGTATCATGTAATGGAGAGTGGAATGGTAATATCAGGTTCTTCAGATGCTGAAGTCACCAATGCAAACTGATGAGCGGTCATCTGCTTAAATCCTTCAGATGTTAGTAGGATCTACTGATGGCTCCACCACAGTCTGTTACATTAAAATACTTGCTATCATTTAGAGATCATATTCCCCTAAAAAAGAATAAAATGACATACAGAGCACTTTGATGGAAATATGTGGATCATATTCTGTAAGATCTTCCAACTTGACAAACCCTGGCGACCTGAAATAGTGCAAGCATTGTTAAACTGTGTCAAGATTGCACAATCTTCTGTATTTGTTTGGCTTTCTGCTGATGAGTTTTTGTTTTTACTGCATGTGGCAATTCTCTTTTTGACTCCCTGTTGCAATTGGAAACAAATTATTGTGTGACTTGATAACATTTATCTGAAACAATAGAAAGCTATAGCACATGTAAGGGAGCAGCTCAGTGGTTGCATAATACAGGCCAATTCCTTGGTATCTGTTTAGGCGTTTAGGTGTTTATTTTAGCCGTGTACAAAACATGGGCTTAAAGGGTTTTTGCCACGATGTAATGTTGATGTGGGATCCTCCAAAATGGGTATTTAATCACTTTTCTAAATATATGTGATTACAAAAGTGAAGCCTGTGAGAGCTACAGAATTGCTCAGTCCCCCTTAGTTTCCTGAAAGTTTACATTAGACATGACCAGGACACTGACAGGAGCTAATCTGGCCGCTGTTGCGTGTTTGTACTTCTTATCTGATGACAGGGAACATGAAGGAGCTTGCAAGGGGCTGAGGAGAAAGTGCAGTGTATGAGGCTGTCTGCGGTATAGAGAATCCACTGGTTGTAATGTAATTATTTGAGTAAACACTGCAGACGCTCCCTTCTTCCTCGCTTTCTGCTCACCCCATCCCTCTCACTCCTGCAGCCATTCATGACTTAGCATGATCTGTTTATATTCTCTCCTGAGCTGATAAGGAGGTAAGGAACTCACTTTGTGCCAAAACCCCTTTCACTTGAGCCAAAAAAGGGAACAAAACAGCTTTACACAGTCTGTGCTGTACGCTTACAGTCCGTTGTCCAAATAATCCTCCTGGCTTCCTTGTCCCAGCTGAGACCAGGTATGTAGTCTATCCTGGGAACTTTGTAGCACCAGCAATCTTTCCCCACATTCCCATACAAAGGCACTCTCCTCCACAAACCACCTGACCTCCAGGCTTACATAGGCCACTCAAGACTTGGCCTGGACCTGGAGATGTGGGAGCAGTCATCCCACCCAGCTCTTTGACTGCTCCTGTGAAAAACTGACCTGGACTATTTGCTTTGCAAGCATACTAAAAATACAAATGTATGTCAGTGGCCTACTGCCGCTGACACCAGGAATTACTGTTTTTCACCTCACCAACGCCAGGGTCCTTGGTGACACGTATCTCCCATCCACCACAGTTCCCTCTGCCCTCTTAAACACAATATTAGACATACAGATTTATAAACTTGGCTACATTCTCCCCAAAACTCATACTTGCCAAGCTTTTATCTCCTGATTTTAGAAAATCTTAGCCCCACCCCCAGGAATGCCTCTAAATCCACCCATGAACACACTTGATTTATCCAGGAACCTCTATTTTTGAGTGGGTTCTGCAAAAACCCAGCCCACTATACCTGTCATTTCTCAGGAGTCTCCCGGAAGACAAGGGAGAGTAGGCAAGTATGGAAAAACTGCCACCCCAGACTATAGGATGTTAGCAGTATTGTCACTCACAATCGTTTATTTCAAAAAGGATGCCAAGATGTTCTCATCTTGTGGAAACCCTTGATTCGCTTAAAGGGAACCTGTTTTATGCTGCCCTATCCAGAGCAGGCTGTGATAAACAGAGAGAAGCTGAGCTCTGAGATATATAGATATATATGGTTATATGATAGACGAGAGAAGCTGCGCCCTGTGATATCTAGGATTATATGATAGAGGAGAGAAGCTGAGCTCTGGGATATATAGGGTTATATGATAGAGGAGAGAAGCTGAGCTCTGGGATATATAGGGTTATATGATGGAGGGGAGAAGCTGAGCTCTGTGGTATATAGGATTATATGATAGAGGAGAGAAGCTGAGCTCTGTGATATATAGGGTTATGATGGAGGAGAGAAGCTGAATATAGGGTTATATGATGGAGGATAGAAGCTGAGCTCCGTGCTATATAGGGTTATATGATGGAGGAGAGAATCTGATCTCTGTGATATATAGGGTTATATGATAGAGGGAGAGAAGCTGAGCTCTGTGATATATAGGGTTAAATGACAGAGGGAGAGAAGCTGAGCCCTGTTTCTGTGATTTATAAAAGGGAAAGCTGACCTCTGTGATACATGGGTTATATGATAGAGGAGAGAACTCATCTTCTGTGATACATAGAGTTATATGATAGAGGAGAGAAGTCAGCTCTGGTACATAGGTTATATGATAGAGGGGAAGTGATTGTGGATATATAGGGTTATATGAGGAGGAGAAGCTGAGCTCTGTGATATATAGGGTTATTGATATAGGGAGAGATGCTGAGCTCTGTGATATATAGGGTTATATGACAGAGGGAAAGAAGCTGAGCTCTGTGATATATGTGATTATATGAAAGAGGAGAGAAGCTGACCTCTGTGATATATAGGGTTATATGATAGAGGAGAGAAACTCATCTCTGTGATACATAGGGTTATATGATAGAGGAGAGAAGCTCAGCTCTGTGATACATAGGGTTCTATGATAGAGGAGAGAAGCTGAGCTCTGTGATATATAGGGTTATATGATAGAGAAGCTGAGCTATGTGATATGTAGGGTTATATGATAGAGGAGAGAAGCTGAGCTCTGTGATATATAGGGTTTTATGAATGCGGAGAGGAGCTGAGCACTGTGATATATAGGGTTATATGATAGAGAAGCTGACCTCTGTGATATATAGGGTTATATGATGGAGGTGAGAATCTGAGCTCTGTGATATATAGGATTATATGATAGAGGAGAGAAGCTGAGCTCTGGGATATATAGGGTTATATGGTAGAGAAGAGAAGCTGAGCTCTGTGATATATAGGGTTATATGATGGAGAGAAGCTGAGCTGTGTGATATATAGGGTTATATGATGGAGGAGAGAAGCTGAGCTCTGTGATATATAGGGTTATATGATGGAGAGAAGCTGAGCTCTGTGATATATAGGGTTATATGACAGAGGGAAAGAAGCTGAGCTCTGTGATATATGTGATTATGTGAAAGAGGAGAGAAGCTGACCTCTGTGATACATAGGGTTATATGATAGAGGAGAGAAACTCATCTCTGTGATACATAGAGTTATATGATAGAGGAGAGAAGCTCAGCTCTGTGATACATAGGGTTATATGATAGAGGAGAGAAGCTGAGCTCTGTGATTATATATAGGGTTATATGAAAGCGGAGAGGAGCTGAGCACTGTGATATATAGGGTGATGTGATAGAGAAGCTGAGCTCTGTGATATATAGGGTTATATATAGAGGAGAGAAGCTGAGCTGTATATTTTTAACGGGTTTATGTATGAGGAGAGAGCCTGAGCTCTGTGATACTTAAGGGTTATATGATAGAGGAGAGAAACTGAGCTCTGTAATATAGGTTATAGATAGAGGAGAGGAGCTGGCTCTGTGATATTTGGATTTATGATAGGTAGAAAGCTGAGCCTGTGATACATGGGGTTATATGATAGAGGAGAGAAGCTGAGGTGTATATCTTTATACACACTGATACAGGAAAAACTGTCAATGTATGTGGGCGTAGTTAGCCGGACTCCTAGTGTCTCTTAAGGAGTCTGGTCAATATTTTCTTTTTACTCCAAAATCCTGCTCTAAATCATATAAACCTACATATCACAAAGCCCAGCTTATCTCCATCACATTCTGCTTTCAGAGAGGGTAGCATAAACCACCTGACAGGTTTCCTATATAGTGTCCATACACCTTTAAGAGGCCATTCATGAAGGGTCCATTGGTGGTTCTGTAAAAATTTTCCTTTAAAAAAAGGGTTTTCTTTGAAGAATCCCAAATGAAAATTTGCCATTGTGGGCCCCCAATAGGGGGTTTTGGGAAAAAAAATAGTCCATTTGGATTTACATTTTTCTTTTTCTTGGCATTTTAAATGTTTTGTGTGTGGGGGGAATGCAGGTGTGGTAGAACATTTTTGTGCCCCAAAACCCGGGGAAAGTGTGTATTTTTGGGGAAAATTGACCCAATGTAGCCCCAAATTTGGGGTTTATGGGGTTTTGGGTTTGAAGTCTTGCGGTTTTCATGAGTATTTTTTTTTTCACGGGTTTCCCTTTTGGGTACAAGGGGGACGGGGCATACAATTATTTGAAATCACTTTAAAATTTAGTGGCATTGGGTAAGTTGTCTGGTAGTTCCCAAAGGGTTTAAACTAAGTAAAGGGAGAACGTAATGTTTTAGCCAAATGTTCAAGAAGGGTTTTACGAAACAAAAAAAAATTTTTGGGTTTTCAGGGACAAAAAATTTAATTCCCTTTGGGCATCTTGATCCTTCCACAGCCAGCAGCAATTGTAGACAAATGGTTGTCCAGGAGCAAGTGTGTAGGTGTAATCTATACTAGACTAAATGACTTAACCAGAGCCAGAAAAGGGGAAAGATTCTCTCCTTGAGGGGCCCCAAACGTTTCGGCTTGTAGGTTATTTTTTCCCTTTTTTTCCCCTTTAAATAAGCATCTGCATATTAAACAATTAGGGAAAAAGCCCCCCTCTTTTGGGATGTAAAAAATTTCCTCCAATTTGCTCTTGACCCCCCGAGTCTGAAAAATAAAAAAAGGTTTTTTTTGCCAAGCCAGTATTTTTTCATTGCAAAACAACGTTGTTTAGGGATTTTTGTCCCCCCAAATCTGCAGAGCGGGGAAAAAGATACTGGGGGGCTGTGTAATTCTACAACCCTGTTGTTCGGTTTTGCCCCCAAAAAGGGGAGAGTTTTTCCCCTTTCCCTGAGCCCCCTCGAGGGCCCCCCCCAAACCCAAACCCCAATTTAACGCTTGTTTCCTCCCACTTTTGAGGGACAAAAAATCCCGAAAACAGCGTTGCCCTTGGTAGGGGAAAGATACGGGCCCTTGGCAAAAAAAAACCCTTTTTTGTTTTTTCCAAGCTCGATGGGTCAAGAGCAAATTGAGGTTTGTTACATCCAACAGGGGGCGTTTTGGGTTCCGCCCCTTTCCCATTCCCTTTTTAAACCCCAACCCAGAAAGCCCCCTTAGGTGGATAAAAAGTGCAATGTTGCAAACCTGGATGGCGGCCTGTCTGCAGAGGAGTTTGTTGCTCGTAGGAGAATAGGGTTCAATGGACCACCAGTTTTTTGCTTTGGAATACAATTAAACAGGAACCGCCGGGTTCCCTATAAAAAGACATAGAATTTTTAGTTGAAAGATTCTAAAATGGATATGAAAAGTAAGGGTTCTTTCACACGGTGCATTGTTGGTGCATTTTTTGATGGGGTTTTTTTTTTCCGAAATGAAAGCTTTTAATTACTGTGCATTTCTTAAAAAAACCGGAAAAAAAAAATGCTAAAAAATGCCCGTGTGAAAGCACCCCTGTCGCGGTACCCTCCCCCCCGGGCCCGTGGGCCGCGGGCGCACCCGTGGCCGCTCCCCCCGGGCGCCCACCAGGGTCTGGTGCCGCCGCTGGCCTCGGGACGAGCCGGGGGTCCGCGCCTGCCGGGGACTCACCTGACCTCGCTCCTGTGCGCCGCGCCCTCTCCCGGGGCCGGGGCGCGGTCCCCCGTGTCCTAAGGCCCGCGCTCATTCTCGAGGTTTTAAAGGGCCAGCGCCCCGTAATTGGCTAATTGCCGGGCGCTTCCCCATTTAAAGGTCACGCCCCACAATCCCCCCTTGCTGGTTCTATTTTCCCGTCCCTTAGCTAAGCGTTTCTAAAGTGTTTTTCCCCCTCCCGGGCACCAGACTCTCGCTGTTTTCAACTCCGAACCATTGCCGCCTGCCCTGCCCCTTCCCTGCCTGCCCCAAAGACCATAAACCATTGCCCCCTCCCCGACCTTCCCCTTTCCCCAGACACGATTCTCGACTGACTCTGTACCCGCGCACCCGGGCCCGCCTCGAAAGCAATTTCACGAAAGGGGGCGCCCTGTACCTCACGCCGCAGCAAGTCCATCCCGCTTTGCGGCGGGCCTCGGGTTTTTAAAAAAAAACCCCGGGGGCTATTAGATTCCGTCCCGGGGTGGCTTAGTTTTCATCGTTGGGGGGCCCAGAGGGTCACCCCCACCCCTTTTACACACCCAAAGGGGGTTTGTTCCAAAGGCCTAATTGGGCACGGATTCTCGCCAGTATTTGCGCTCTATAGAGAACATGGTTCCCTCCTCTCTCCGTCGTATTGTACCGCGGGGAGATAAGTGACAACAATTATTTGCGGTGAATACTGAATGTCAATGGGGCCCCCCTGCGCCGTGGGAGTACGCACGTATTAGCGTGAGCTCTGGAAATACACGGTGTATGCTCCGTCCGTAGGGGCTAAAGTATTTTGTGTGAAAATACCCTAACAGTGGTAGTGCAGATTCTTCCAGATTGTGGCGAGGTAAAAAATCAGAAATCGGGCTGTAGTCGGGGACGGGCGGAGGTAGGGCAGGTGGCTGAGGTTCGAGAAGGGGCACAGGCGAAGGTGGGCAGGGGCAATTGGGTGGTAAACGTGAGCAACGGTACGGTACACAGGTAGACAAGACAAGGCTTTTGGAACGTTTTACAGTAGGCATGAGCACTAAAGACCGGCAAGGCTGCCAAAAAGAGGGGGCTTAAAGGGGAACAGTGCCCGGCAAATGACCAATTACCGGCCACTGTCCCTTTAAACTTCAAACTGCCGGGCGCGTCCAGGGAAACGGGGTCGGCGCGCCCCCGGGGGGACAGAGGCGGAAAAGCAGGACGGGGCCCCGGGTAAGTGAACGCTGGGGTTTAAGGGGGGTTTGCGGACCCCGGACACACGTTGCGGGGCGGGGCCTGCCCCGGGGTCAGGGCCGAAGCGCCTGCGACCCGGGACGAGGGGCCCCAGGGCATCCCGGACAGCTAGCAGTCATTTTTTAAAGCCGGTGGCGGCTGTAAAAAATAAAATAAAAAGACTCCCAAAAACTGTATTTTGTTTAAATGCCCCATAAAAAAACCTTTTAAAAAAAGTGATAGAGCATCTATACCCCCCCCTAATGGTACTAAAAAAAACATCAACTCAACCACAAAAAAAAAGCCTATAATCAGCTCTGTTTCGAAAAAATGAAAAAATTATGGGTGTTAATAGGATAACATAACCAACGAATTTTATTAGACCTATTTGTTTTTTTGGTATGTAAAAAAAAAACATAAAACCTGTAAAACTTTTTTATTATTGAAATTTTAAAAAACCCAATGTAAAGTTATCCCCCTACAGCGAACACTTAAAAAATTAAAGCCCAAAAAACAATGACGAAAGCATTTTTTCCCCGATTTTCAGGCCCATGCTAAAAAAAAAACTATGGAACCCGTTGTGCATCCGATTGCACAGTACACCCCCTAATAAAATCCCTGAGGGTGTTGAATCCTAAATGGGGTGCCGTCTGGAAGGTTTACCTGTTTGGTACTTTGGGGGGTTTGCAAATGCGAAATGGGGCCCACCAAAATCTGCGTTTCCCAAAAACCAAAGGGTTGTTCACACGGGTTTTTACCCATGTTACAAGCGCTTTAGGGATCCATCTTGGGGTCCCCATGTTTGGGCCCCGAGGAAATTTTAAAAATTAGGGTGGATTATCACTGCTCGCTGGCTGAACAAGGAGGGCGTTTAATGAAAGAAAGAGCTCCCTGTTTTCAATACCAGCTCAGCTCCCGTCTTGAAAAAATTGAATTTCAAAGATAGCTTCAACAAAAACTGGACACCTCTAGGTGGCCATACACTTTAGATAGCAGTCTGAGAGCTATTTCTTCTAACTCCTCCACAAATATGCATAATCCGTCAGGGTTAAGGTACATGTGCTTTCAATGGTGATAAAAAAAAAATAATTGCACTGGAAGTAGTTATCTCCTGTCAGATTGACCCCTACTCATTAGTCAGCCGGTCCTGCCACAATTGTTGGTTTATCTAACCTTCATCTGATGTGTATAGGCCACCTTTAGGGTCAAACTACAAATTGCATTACATAAAATAATCCTGTAAGAATTATCAAAGTCTGTAGCCTACTTCAGATTTATCATGCGATGAAAGTAAAAAGGGGTATTGCCATTACAAACATTGATGGCATACCCAGTGTTGGACCGGGATGTCTAGGGCACATCAGTGAAGTTAATTCTTGGGGCCCAACAGTGGAGTTGATTCTTAAGACCCACCAGTACAGATGATTCTTGGGGTTCACCATTGAAGTTTTTCATAGGACCCACCAGCAGGGTTTATTTTTAGGACCCAGCAGTGGAGTTTATTTCTAGAACCCAGCAGTGGAGGTTATTTCTAGGACCCAGCAGTGGAGTTGATTCTTGGGGCCCCTAGTGGAGTTGATTCTTGGGGCTCACCAGTAGCATTGTAGGGCCCATCCTACAGCTACTGTACATGAATGCACATATCACACATGCCTTTTGTTGTTTGGCTCTCTTTCTCTATGTAACAGCCGCTGATGTGTGAATCCACTGGTTGTGTAAGCTGCGTCAGGGAGCGGATTTAAGGGTTTGGTATTAACTAAGCCCCCGCAAGGCGGGTTGGATTGCTACACAATAGCCCCCGGCGCTCCCTTAAGCGACTTGTTTGCGATGGGGGGCCGAGGTGTAAAAGGTAACAATCGTATGGGGGCTCGTAGTCAGGACGGGAAAGGGAAAAGGCGGGCAAGGACGGGCAAAAGCGGGTAAGGGGCAATGGCAGGAGGTCAGGTACACGGTAGAGGTGCGAGGAGAGGTGACTGCACATTGCGGGTGCGCTCACGGCCTGACATGAGCGTCGTAGCACCACATATGCCCGGAGCACCAGGCAAAGAGACGGGGTGCACCTCTGTAATAGTAAATCCCCCCAGGTCTCCCTCTCTTTTTAGCCTGGTGGAATTTTAGCAGGAAATCCATCAAGAATGTTGTCGTCTGGTTCCCAGGACCTCTCTTCTGAACCCCTTCCAGTCCACAAGATAGTACCGCTTCCCCCTAAAAGTCTTCACGGCCAAATCTCTTTAACTTTAAAGACATCTGTGGAGTCAGTTTGAGGGGAAGGAGAAGTGACCTTATGTAAGAAGCGTTTAGCACCAAGGGTTTTGAGGGGAAAAGGTGGAAGGAGTTGGGCCCACGTTGGAAAGGATTTGTTAGCCATTTGGGGTTTAATCCACTGCAGTACCCCAAAGCGACCCAGAAAACATGGACCTACCGTATAACTGAGGATCTTTAGCCATACATACTTTGTGGATAACCACACCTTATCTCTGGGGACAAATATGGGAGAAGGTCTTCTTCTTTTATCAGCTTGTGTTTGAAACTGCTAGTTGTAGGAAGTGTTGTGTTTATGGACAGTAAAAAAGTCCAGATTTGAGCATCAAAGCGGGAAAATTAGAAGAGATTTGTGGGGGGAGAGTAGGGGTGGGGATGCTGGCCTAAATATAAAAGGGCCCCCTTGATCCAAGATGATGTGCTGGGGAAGTCAATGCAGACAATATTGTTTTAAAGAGTGGCGGCAATTGGTGCAACAGGAAAAATCAGGGAACGACACAAGTGGACATTTTCCATTATGGTCGTAACCACCCCAAAAGACGTGGTTTAATTAGGGTGGTACATCCATGATAAAGTCCATGGCAATGTGGGTCCAAAGAACATCAGGAATAAGCAAAGGCTGCAAAAGGCCAGCAGGCTGGAGATGGGAGGACTTTATGCACGCACACTTGGCCCAAAATTAAAAAAAGTCCTTGAAGTTTTTAACAAGATTTGGCCATCATAATAACGAGAAAATGAGTTTGTAAGATTTTCGAACTCCTGGGTGCCTGGCCACCACAGAGCAATGTCCCCACTTCAAAATCTTTTCCCTAAGTGTGGGGTGCACAAACGTTTTCCCCATGCGACCTGTTGGGAGGTCGTGGGAGCGCGGGGGTCGGGTTCGGGGGCAATGAGTGCTGAAGGCAAATTCAGGCCTACTACACAAAAGCCCAAGAGGGGCGACATTCTTATCGAGGTCTGGGTGGATCGGAAAATTGAACCTGGAAAAGAAAAGGGACCATCGGCTTACCAAGGATTTGCTATGGGCCGTTGGAAAAAAGCGAAATTTTTTTTGTCCGTGAAGATGTTTCCAGCCGATGGCGCCATTGTTCCAACGCCAACTTAATGGCCAGTAATTACTGACCTCCAATGGTGTATCTTAGAAAAAAAAACACAAGTAACAGTTTTACCTCTCAGGGTTTTCTGAGTACGGACCCCCCAGCTCCCACAGCGGAGGCGTTGACCTCAATGAAGAAGGCTTTCTCCAGGTCAGGAAGACACAGTATAGGTGCAGACACAAACGTGGATTTCAAACGGGAGAAGGCTTCCTCTGCTTCAGTTGGCTAAAATTTTTAAAATTTCCTTTTTTTTTATAAGCCCCCACCCTAGGGGGGAAAAAGGGGGTAACCTTTTTTTAGTGTTGACAAAAACCCAGTGAAGTATGGCCCATAAGGGGGGGGGGGGGGGGGGTTTGCAGGACAGCCAACAGTTTGGCAGATACATCTGAAGTCCCCTGTCTGACACAATGTATCTGAGGAAAGGCAGGGAAGTTCGTTCGAAGATGTATTTCTCCAGCTTTGCATAGTTAATTGCATTGTAGGCATCTTAGAACCTGGCGTACATGAGCCTGATGAGATTCTAGATTGTCCGAGAAGCCAGATATTGTCCAGCTACACGCCGACACAAGAATAGAAGAGGTTCCTGAAGATCTTGTTAACGAATTCTTGAAAGACAGCAGGAGCATTCCATAGGCCGAAGGGCATCACAAGATACTCGAAGTGACCGTCCTGGGTATTGAATGCGTTTATAACCCTCATGAATACGGAGGAGGTTTTAGGCCGAGGTGTAGCAAGGTACAGAATCGTATGGTAGGCTCGTAGTCGGGGACAGACATGAAGGTCAGGGCAGGCAAAGTTTAATCAAAACTGTATATCCAACAGTATTTTAAGTTTGCCACACTGAATTTTTTGGTGCTGGTTTTACAAAAAAACAAGGGCCGTTCGTCTTTTGTGGACAGCGTTGGTTAGAAAACCCACGGTAAAAAAAACGTGCAGTGTAGACTACAGCACGGATTTTCTATTGCGGTCCATGGGGCACTGATTACAGTTGGATTTTTGGCAGATTCTAAATACTAAATCCACTGAAAATCCGACCATAAACCAGTGCTGTGTGGACATGGCCTAAGGAGATGTACGAGTGAAAAAGGTGGAAGTTGGGAGGGAGGTATATAAATGGAGACATATACAGAATATGTAACAGGAGGAGATGGGGGACCTATGGAGACAGCCGCAATGAAGGATGCAGCCAGTGTCTTTTGACTTGTTTTTCTGCTTCATGTTTCTTCTTTTTTCCTTTTTTCTTCTTTTTCCCTTCCCCCCTTTTTCTTTTTCTCCGCTGTTCTCTCTTTTCTCCCTTGTTCTCTCTTTTCTCCCGTTCTCTCCTATTCCCTCTTTTCTCCTGTTCTCTCTTTTCTCCCCCGTTCTCTCTTTCCTCACCTGTTCTCTCCTGTTCCCTCTTTTCTCCCCCGTTCTCTCTTTCCTCACCTGTTCGCTCCTGTTCCCTCTTTTCTCCCCCGGTCTCTCTTTCCTTTCTCCCCCGTGCTCTTTCCATTCTCCCCCGTTCTCTCTTTCCTTTCTCCCCTGTTCTCTCTTTTCTCCCTTGTTCTCTTTTCTCCACTGTTCGCTTTTTTCTCCCGTTCTTTCTTTTCTACCCATTCTCTCTTTTTTCCCCCGTTCTTTCTTTTCTCCCCCCATTCTCTCGTTTCTCCTGTTATCTCTTTCTTCCTCTGTTCCTTCTTTTCTCCCGTTCTCTTTTCCCTCTGTTCTCGCTTTTTTCCCCTTTTTCCCCTTTTTTTCTCCCTTCTTGTTTTTGCTGACAGCCGTTGGTTTAGAAAACCCACGGTAAAAAATCCGTGCAGTGTAGACTACAGCACGGATTTTCATGCGGTCCCCTGGGGCACTGATTAAGTTGGGTTTTTGCAGATTTAAATACTAAATCCCCCTGAAAAACCGACCATAAACCCGTCTGTGTGGAAAGGCCCAAGGAGAAGTACGGGGTGAAAAAAAAAAGGGGAAATTGGGAGGGGGTTTTAAAATGGAGACATATACAGAATATGTAACAGGAGGAGATGGGGGACCTATGGAGACAGCTGCAATGAGGGATGCAGCCTGTGTATTTTGACTTGTATACTTGCTTCATGCTTTCATTCTTTTAGTCACTTTTTTGTTCTTTCCCTTTCCCCCCCGTTCTTTCTTTTCTTCCCCGTTCTTTCTTTTCTCCCTGTTCTCTCTTTTCTCCCCCGTTCCTCTTTTCCCTTTCCCGTTCCTCCTGTTCCCTCTTTTTCCCGTTTCTCTTTCCCCTCCTGTTCTTTTTTTCCCCCCCTTCCTCTTTTTCCGTTGTTTTTCTCCCCAGTTCTCTTTTCTCCTGTTCTCTTTTCTCCCCCGTTCTCTCTTTTCTCCCTTGTTCTCTTTTCTCCACTGTTCGCTCTTTTCTCCTGTTCTCTCTTTTCGCCCGTTCTCTCTTTTCGCCCGTTCTCTCTTTTCGCCCGTTCTCTTTTCGCCCGGTCTCTCTTTTCGCCCGTTCTCTCTTTTCGCCCGTTCTCTCTTTTCGCCCGTTCCCTCTTTTCTCGCCGGTTCCCACTTTTCTCCCCCCGTTCTCTTTTCTCCCCCGTTCTCTCTTTTCTCCCCCGTTCTCTCTTTCTTCCTCTGTTCTCTCTTTTCTCCCGTTCCCTCTGTTCTCCCGTTCCCTCTGTTCTCTTTTCTCCCATGTTCTCTCTTTTTTCCCATTTTCTCTACTGTTCTCTCTTCTCCCCTGTTCTCTCTTTTCTTCCCCGTTCTCTCTTCTCCCCCGTTCTCCATTCTCCCCTTTTCTCTTCTCTCCACTGTTCTCTTATCTCCCGTTCTTTTCTCCCCCCGTTCTTTCTTTTCTCCCCCGTTCTTTCTTTTCTCCCCCGTTCTTTTTCTCCCCCGTTCTTTCTTTTCTTCCCCGTTCTTTCTTTTCTCCCCTGTTCACTCTTTTCTCCCGTTCTTTCTTTTCTCCCCTGTTCTTTCTTTTCTCCCGTTCTTTCTTTTCTCCCCCATTCTTTCTTTTCTCCCCCGTTCTTTCTTTTCTCCCGTTCTCTCTTTTCTCCCGTTCTTTTTTTTCCCGTTCTTTCTTTTCTCCCGTTTCCTTCTTTTTTACATTGTTCTCTTTTCTCCCCTTTTTTCCCCCTCTTTTCTCCCATGTTCTATCTTTTCTCCCTGTTCTCTCTTTTCTCCCCTCTTTTTTTAACTGTTCTCTCTCTTCTCCCGTTCTTTCTTTTATCCTCCATTCTCTTTTCACCACTGTTTTCTCTTTTCTCCCGTTCTCTTTTCACCACTGTTCTCTCTTTTCTCCCGTTCCCTCTTTTCTCCCGTTCCCTCTGTTCTCCCGTTCCCTCTGTTCTCCCGTTCCCTCTGTTCTCCCGTTCCCTCTTTTCTCCCGTTCCCTCTGTTCTCCCGTTCTTTTTTCCCCTCTTTTTTCCATTGTTCTCTTTTCTCACCTGTTCTCTCTTTCTTCCTCTGTTTCCTCTTTTCTCCTGTTCTCTCTTTTCCCTCTTTTCTCCCCATTCTTTTTTTTTCTCCCCTGTTCTCTTTTTTCCCGTGTTCTCTCCACTGTTCTCTCTTTTCTCCCGTTTTCTTTTCTCCCCTGTTCTCTTTTCTCCTGTTCTCTCTTTCTTCCTGTTCCCTCTTTTCTCCCGTTCTTTTCTCCCCCGTTCTCTCTTTTCTCCCCCGTTCTCTTTTCTCCCTCGTTCTCTCTTTTCTCCCCCGTTCTCTCTTTTCTCCCCCGTTCTCTCTTTTCTCCCCCGTTCTCTCTTTTCTCCCCTGTTCTCTCTTTTCTCCGTTTTTTTTCTCCGTTTTTTATATCCTGACTTTCCCTTTTCCCCCTTCTTTCTTTATAAATCCAGCTCCCCTCCCCCTTCTTCTTCCCTTTTTATTCCGAGTCCTCTCTATATTCCGGCTATCTCCCCTTCTTCTTCCTAGATATCCTGAGCTCCTCTCCCCACTCTTCACCCTAGATATCCTGAGCTCCCCCTCCCCTTTTCCTCTATATATCCCGGTTTTCCCTCTTCTCCTAGTTTTCCCGAGTCCTTCCCCTTTTTTCTCTCTATTTTCCT